>SIJG01000070.1:739366-780098 GCA_023374025.1 Heterodera schachtii | reverse complement strand
ATTCTTCTTAAAAAATTCGTAAAAATCCCAAAAAATTTCCACAGGTCTCCAAAATTCCAATAAAATTTTCAAAGTTTAACGTAAAAGTTGGCCATTTAGTGACTTTTATTTTTTTCAAAAAAGAATTATCAAAAATTTTTTTGATTCCTAAAATATTATTTTAAAACTTTTAGGTAATATTATGACACAACAATTTCTAAGAATTTTGTGCAAAAAATTAGATTAGAAATTGTTGTCTACGTATTTTTCATTGGGTGCATATCTGCAGCGCCGGACTTTAAAATCCTTATTTTCTTGAAAATTTTGCTCAAAATCGCTAAAAAATTTTGGTTTTTTAGACAAAATCTGGTAACAAATCGCATTCAAAATTACAAAATTTTTCTCGGCGGCGCCTATCGGCACCGTCGGCCTCCACCTTGATCCCCTAAAGTTTTTGAAAAAAATCTCAGCAAAAAAAAAATCTTAAAATCTGCTTTTTTAATTTCGACGTACTTAACGATTTGCTAATTTTTCTCAAGTTGTTAAAACTGATCATAGGAGGCGAAATTATAAAAATTTATATTAATTAAATTGAAAAAACAATTTAAAGCTATGTTGTTAAATGTTCTAATTTTTGGTTTAAAATCAGATTTTTTAGGCATGAATTTTGAAAATTTTATAAAAACCTGATATAATTCCCATTCCTATTTTTCTTCAATGGAATTGATCAATTATAAATATTAGATAAGCTTTATAACCAAACTTGACACAAAACGTAAAAAAAATTGAGTTTTTTTCAAGTCCCGATAATCCCGCGGGATCCCGAAAAAAAATCTTCGGGATTGATCGGGATTCGGTCGGGATCCCGAGTCGGGATCCGTTCCGATCGTTTTTACGAAATGTTCGGGATTGATCGGGATCGGGATTCAGTCGGGATCCCGACTCGGGATCCCGACTCGGGATCCCTCCAACCCCAGTTGTCCGGTCTCTAGTTTTGAGTAACGATAGAGCACCGGACCTTTTCGCCATAAATCTTCAAAAAAAAAGTTGTTAATAGTTTTAAAAATTTAGAAAATTTTTGCGATCAATCAAGGGCGTAGGCAGGGGGGGGCGGGGAGCTGGGGGGGCTAAAGCCCTCCCCGAAACCCAAAAGTAAAAAATTTTCAGTAGATTTTTTTGAAATTTTAAGCAATTTTCTTAATAAAATTGCATTAAAAATTCACCCCATAATTCGGGATTTCAAAAAACCAAAAATACACCCCTAAAAATCTACTTAAAAAAGAAAAATACACCCCTAAAAATCGACTTTTTGAATTCAGCCCCCCCCCCCCCCCCCCCAAAGCCAAGGGTCTGGCTACGCCCTTGCGATCAATATACTATCTATATCTCAAATTTTTCGCCGGTGTAGCATGATAATACAAAAAAAAACTAATCTAAATCAACTACAGAGTAAAAATCAAAGAAATAAAAATTTCTAGTAAAAGATAAAACAAAAATATTTATATAATATATCATTTATTGGTTATAACAAAAATAATAATAAAGAAAAATGAAAATATTTTGACAGAACAGCATTTGTTTATGACTATTTTTACTGCCTAATTTAATTGATAAATACCACACAATGTGGATAATTATGGTCCTGTACAATATTAAGATACTCTGAATTACAAGTGCTCCACTTTTTAAAATTGATAGCTTTCCTTTTTTGAAATATTATAATATAACCTTTTCCCGGACCTCATTTTCAACCGTGAGGAATAATGAAAATTGAGAAGCTCATTTTTTGCTATTTTCTGCAAAAAAAAAATTTTGAATTAAATTACACAATCAAAGTTAAAAACTTAATGTATCTAAGAGAAACCAAGTAGAGTTTGGTTTGAAAAAACATCATTTATATCCCTAAAAATTTGGTTATTTTTTCATTAATAATTTCTGTAAACTCTCAGATAGAAAAAATTACAAACAAATAAACTCTTTGAGCTTTCCCTTGATGTAAATTAATATTTTGCAAATTATTTTTTCAAGTGTTTTTTTTATTTCTCATTATTTTTTTGCTGTCTTACGCAGCAATTATATAGTATTAAAAAAAATCCTTTAAAAAAATTTAAAATTTTTAAAAAGTGTTAGGACGGGCCATAATTTAAATTGTATTGGCATTCTGTTCCCTTTGCCACGTCATCATTTTGACCCCATTTCATTTGTCCTTAAATATCCTCCCATTTCCCTTCCCTCGTTGTTCACCACCATTCATTCATTTATTTGTCATTTCCCTTCGCTTGACCCCAATCAATATATTTGTGTGCCTTGTCCCTATAATTTGGAATAAATATTTATTATTTATTCTCTTCGGACTCATCGGCATAACATTGGCGACGCCCGTCGACGACTTTTCAATTGTTTCGACTCAAATTGTGCGACTTTCTTCCGCTGTTTTTGTTGTGTGCTTTTCAACAACATTCGCCACTCAATTATTTTTGTTGTTTGCTTTTCAACAACAAATTTTCGTCAACTCAATTTTGAATTTTGTTTGTGAACAAAATTTCTTCAACTTCAATTTTGTTTTGTCAAACAAATGGCATTGACCGTCGAGCAGCTTCTTCAGGCAATTTCACAGCAAAACTCAAACCCCACACTTTCAGGAATTGACTCCTTTGAGTTGGGCGATGAGACCACCAACATTGAAGATTGGCTTCAACAGTTTTGCTTCGCGTTGGACTGCTCGGCGCCAAACATCAAAGATGAGCAGAAGGTAAAACTTCTGATGACGAAATTGAGCAAAGCGGCATTCAGCGAGTACAAGAAGTCGTGTCTGCCGAAGGATGTGACCGACTACAATTTCGCCAAAACGGAGGAGCAACTCAAGGCATTGTTTGCCAAACCACAGTCGGTGTGGATCGACAGGTATGAGTGCCTCCGGGCTTCCAAGAGCGAGGATGAGAACTTCCGCTCATTCATCAATCGGCACAAGCGCCTTCTTCGCGATTTTGAGTTCAAAAAACTCAATGAAGAGCAATTTTATTGCTTAATGCTGTTAACAGCTCTAAAAAACCCGAAGGATGGCGAACTTCGAAAGAGAATTTTGGGCAAATTGGCGGCAGATGGCGATAGGGCAAAATACGATAAGGTCGTCGAGGACCTGCAAATGTATTTGTCCACTATTGCTGAAGCCAAATGCATCGAACAGCCAGCCCCGTCAAAGCAAATCATGGCTGTAAAGCACAATTTTGCTCCAAAAACCAAAGGCTTTGAAGCACGTGGTCAAGTTCAACAGCAGCTTAAGGTGTGCTGGCGCTGTGGGCGAGGCTCACATGTTCCAAGTGCATGTCCGCACATTAAAATTGCGTGCCGGAAGTGCAGCAAAGTGGGACATTTGGAAGCGCAGTGCAACCAACACCAAGCGTGGCTGAGCAAGGCAAGGGAAAATGCAAAGCCGTAAGCAAGGCAACCTCAAGCTTGGAGGTGTGCTGATCAATTCGGTGAACCAACCGAAACGGCTGATTGAATGCCCTATTAAAATGAATGGCAATTCTGTGGAATTCGCGCTGGACTCAGGTGCTGAGGTTGTAGTGATCAATGAAGAGACCCATGAAGGGATCGGAAAACCGAAGCTGAGTCCATGCAATGTTGAAGCGAAGTACCACGACGGAACAAAATGCACCCTTCTTGGAAAAGGGGAGGCTGAGTTCGAATTCGGAGGGATTATCCGAAGAGGGCAATTTTACGTCTCCAAACGAGGGTCATTGAATTTGTTCGGCATCGAAATGTTGGATGCTTTTGGCCTCATGGACGACGTCAGGATGAAAGTGGCCAAGACATTGAATGTGAATAATGTCAAAAAGGAAGAGTCTGTTGTTGATGAAACACTGATCAGACTCAGGGCGAAGTTCCCTAATGTCTTCTCGACAAATTTGGGCCACTGTAAAAAGGCAAAAGCGCGCCTTTCATTAATGGCTGACGCAAAGCCAGTGTATTGCAGGCCTCGTCCGGTTCCATACAACACCAAGTTGGTTGTTGAAGCTGAATTGGACCGACTTTTGGCTGCAAATGTCATCCGTCCTGTTGACCACACTCGGTGGGCAGCACCTATAGTGGTCGTCAAAAAGGCTAGCTGGTTCGGCACGTGTTTGTGCTGATTTTTCAACGGGTCTTAACAATGTTTTGCTGTCGAATCAGCACCCGTTGCCAGTGCCTGAGGACATTTTTGCGACACTAAACGGAGGACAAATTTTCTCTCAAATCGATTTCCGAGATGCATATCATCAAATCGAATTGGAAGAGGGATCAAAAGAGTTGTGTACGATCGCAACGCACCGTGGTAATTTTGAGTACCAGCGGTTGCCATTCGGAGTGAAGTCTGCTCCTGGCATTTTTCAATCCATTATGGATTCGATGTTGGCAGATTGTCCATTTGCCATTGCTTATTTGGATGATGTGATTGTTGTGAGCCGGACTCGGAAAGAACATTGGACACATTATGGCAGAAGTTTTCAAAAGAATTGACAATTTTGGTTTTCGGATTAAGCCTGAAAAGTGTTCTTTTGGCAAAGAACGAATCAAATTTCTCGGGTTTATCATTGATAAGGATGGCCGAAGACCCGACGCGACCAAAATTGAGGCGATCAGACGGATGCCTATTCCAACCAATGTGTCCACTCTCCGATCATTTTTGGGAATGGTAAACCACTATCAACAATTCGTCAAGAATTTGCGGTTCATTCGCCAACCGTTGGACGACCTTTTGAAGCAGGACACTGTCTGGAATTGGTCCAGTGAATGTCAGAAAGCCTTTGATCAGGTCATTGGCACGCTTCAGTCGGACCAACTGCTCACACATTATGACCCATCACAAGAAATAATTGTGTCCGCTGATGCTTCTGAGCACGGAATCGGAGCAGTTATCTCGCATCGATATGCGGATGGAAGCATCAAGGCCATCGCGCATGCGTCGCATTCGTTGGCTCCAGCAGAAAGGAATTATGCCCAAATTGAGAAGGAAGGCTTAGCCTTAATTTTTGCTGTGCAAAAATTCCACAAATACCTTTACTGGTAGGCATTTTATCCTGCAAACGGATCATAAACCTTTGTTGTCCATTTTCGGCAACAAAAAAGGAATTAAATCCTGCACCGCCAATCGACTGCAACGCTGGGCATTGATTTTGCTCGCTTATGATTTTGATATTGAATATCAAAACACGACGGAGTTCGGACAAGCCGATGTTTTGTCTCGGTTGATCTCGAAGACTCCGACTGAAGAAGACGAAGTGATCGTGGCCAATTTGATAAATGTGGAAACGGAATTTTTGAATGCTGTTGTGAAGCAATTTCCGTTGAATTCCGATCAGATAATTGATGAGATTGGAAAAGATGAAGTGCTCAATAAGGTCGTGAAGTACCTTCGCACTCAATGGCCCACTTCAAAGAATATGTCTTCTGAAATCATTCCATTTCACCGCAGGCGAGAAGCCTTATCAATTGAGAATGGATGTATTATTTATGCGGACCGGGTGGTGATCCCCGCATCACTTCAGAAGGAAGTCTTGCAGCAATTGCACCAGGGACACCCGGGAATGAAGCGCATGAAAAACCTCGCCAGGCAATATGTTTATTGGCCTGGTATGGACCAGCAAATCGAAGATTTTGTTCGATCTTGCCAAGCTTGCGCTGAAGAAGCAAAAGCACCGGTCAAAACTCTTCTCCACTCTTGGCCAAAAGAAGATGGCCCATGGAAACGAGTGCATATGGATTATGCAGGGCCTTTCTTTGGAAAAATGTACCTAATTTGTGTGGACGCATTTTCCAAATGGCCCGAGGTCTTTGAGATGAGTTCCACCGGATCAGCAGCGACGATTGACAAAATTCGTTATCTGTGCTCTCGGCATGGACTTCCCGAAACACTTGTCACCGATAATGGTACCCAATTCACTTCAAATGAATTTAAGGAATTCACCAAAAATAATGGAATTTCCCATCTGTTTTCGGCACCGTACTGCCCGATGTCGAATGGACAGGCAGAACGGTTTGTCGACACTTTCAAACGGACGTTTCCAAAGTTGAAAAAGGAGGGGGTAGCGAATAGGTTGGATACGTTTTTGACAACCTATCGTACCACTCCTAATGAGTCGCTGGCTGGAAATAAGAGCCCTGCAGAAATGTTTATGCAGCGCAAAATCCGAACGACTTTGGACCTTCTGCGGCCCAAACGGCGCCCAATCATCGAACGTGACGAAGCGATGGAGAAGAGATTCAATCGCCGTCACGGGGCACAACCAAGAGAATTCATGGTCAATGGCAAAGTTTTTGCCCGACATCGAATTTCTCAACCATGGAAAGCCGGACGTGTCACTCAAAAGAAAGTAGTAATTTACTGACGTGTCATTTTCCGACGGATCATCTGGTAGGTTCCATGCGAACCAAATGTTGGTTCGTCACACGCCGGACATTGAGGAAGACCCCTTGGATATGCTTAATGAGGCATTTGGGCTTCCTCTGGCCCCGACAGTGGTAGAAGACCCTGATCGGCCGGCTGAAGTTCAACTTCCCATGCGCGCCAACACACCGGAGCCACTGAACGACGGACCCATCGACGAAGAAGTGCCAAGAACTCCCGAAGGACGGCCGAAAAGAAACAGACGCCCTCCTCAGCGCTTTTCGCCGGGATGATGGACAAACCGATTCTTTTTGATGGGGGAGGTGTTAGGACGGGTCATAATTTAAATTGTATTGGCATTCTGTTCCCTTTGCCACGTCATCATTTTGACCCCATTTCATTTGTCCTTAAATATCCTCCCATTTCCCTTCCCTCGTTGTTCACCACCATTCATTCATTTATTTGTCATTCCCTTCGCTTGACCCCAATCAATATATTTGTGTGCCTTGTCCCTTTAATTTGGAATAAATATTTATTATTTATTCTCTTCGGACTCATCGGCATAACAAAAAGTTCGTGAAAGAATATTTTAATGAAAATTGGAATTTTTTAGGCAACAATTTCTAAAATTTTAAATAATATGTATGCAAATAGAAAAAAAACTAAAAAAACTCGAAAATAATTAATTACATGTTTCCTTTGAATTTTCTTTGAAATGGGGAATGGTTATTTTATGAAACGCATGAGCATTGAATTTTTTAAACCATCACTGCATTATATACAGACCAAAATTTAAAAAGTCAAATAAATGAAATAATTCGTTTAACATACACTAATGCTTACGATCTTGATAAACAAAAAAAGAATTTAAAACAAAGAATGTTTTATGGTGGGGTGTCAGGGATAAAAAAATTAAAAAATTTGAACCAAAACATTAATACAAAATTTTTCTTTTTAAGAATTTTTTTTTCATAAATATTTTCTTAAATTTTTAAAACAAAACCGTCTTGAATCTAATAAAAATATTAAAAAATACTGACTAAAATTTTCAAAAAAATCAAAATAATAGTTTTATATAAATAAAATGTATATATAGAATCAACAAGTATCCTATCAATGCTTTGCTATGAATAATAAACGGCTTTTCTTCAAAGCTTGGTAGTTTTCGTGGAAATAATAAAATCTTTCCATTGTTTATATTTTCGTGGAGTTCCTAAATCATGGTAAAAAGAAAAGTCGATTGCTTCGTTATTATCCAATAAGAACAAATAATAAAAAAATACTTACAATAATAAAAAAAATTACCGTTTTCGACTTCTATTAAAAAATTAACGTTTTCGACACTGTTTTCCACTTTTATTTTATTTTCCATTTGTCCCATTTGTTCCATAGTTGGCTTAAGCAATTCCTCATATTTGTGTACATAATGGCTGTTGTTGTGAACGGTTTTAAGGTGCAGAATTGCTTTGGTCGGTTTGCGGCCATCTTCGCAGCTTTTATTTGGCTTTTTACACACAATACATTCAATCTTGTTGTTATTGCTTTTTCTATAGAGACCAATTTTCCAAATTGGATTTTCCGATGCTTTGAATGTAATAATATTTTAATGAGTAATTTTTTTAATTTAAAAGAATATAGTAAAATTACAAGTTTGTTCCCGGAAGGTCCGAACAGTTTTAAGTCACTTTGAAAAATGTTGCTCTCACGCACGGTTTTTTCAAGTATTGGTTATCCTCGGTCCCGTTTTTCACTTATTCAAAACCATCCATGCTACCCTCGGCAATAAATTTTAAACAGATTACTGCCCCACGTAAGCCTCGTGAATTACCGGCTATGTTCCGTCCCTTCACTCTTGAGAAAAAAATCAAGAACATAAATAAATTTGTGGAAAATTTCTAACCATAAAGGCTAAACGACAGTCTACTTTAATAGGCATCATTTAGTTTATCTAAAACCATAATAGCGCTAGCAAAAAATTAAACCTTTAAAACGCTTAGTTGTTGTATGTGCACTTTTTATGTTAAGAAAGATCATCCGGATGAAGCACATATTCATGGCTATTTGCAGACAGAACTCCATCGGTCAATAGATGGGTGTGCGACAAATTCATTGCATCCATTCTGTTCAGAATATCTTCGTCAGCATAATCTTAACTCGGCATTTGAATCATCACTAGATTTATGGAATTGTTGAGCTATTTATTTGGTTGGGACAGCGTATTAAACGACCACCATATTCCGTCAAAAAAACTCCATAATCCGGAAATATGACCAAAAAATTAATCCGACCTTTTTAGCGTTAAAAAATATTTTATCATTTTGTGTACTCCCAAACAGGATTGGAATTTCCCGTCCTGTAACACCACGAATACACCTTGTATAGAATTTTCTGATTTGGTAGGACTTTCTTGATTGACATCTGAAAATGGATGATGATTCGAACCTTTTGAATCAATTTGTCCGGCTTTGCCACTTTGCCAATCTGTTGATTAATTATTGGATCGAGCTCAGGTGTAAAAGTTGTAGAACAGTAAGCAACATTGTGGTAAACATTTGACAGCGACTGTGTGCCATATCCTGCCGCATTGAACATTAACACATTGTTTTAAAGAAATATTAGTTGTAATCTGTGGCGAAAATTCACTGCCATAGTGATAATCATTCGGGAATGGTGGAAGGTCATGTTTTGACTGATGATGACCCATTGGCACTATCACATTATCAGAATTTTTTATATAATTACGTTGCACTGGGTGATTTTGGTGATTAAGACCGTGCCAAAACGGAAGAGCCGATGCGGCATTTATATTTTCAGCATTATCTGAGCTAATTAGTGGCATTGAATTTGAATGCAATGCCATTTCATTCTGATCATATTGTGATAACACTTTTTGTAACAGTTGACTGTGTGTGATGGAACTGTTATTTACCATGATACCCTGCTGTTCATTAGGCAACAGGTAATTAGTTTGTACATCATCAACATTATGATTATAAGGTACATAATTTATATGATCAGTCTGAGTCAAAAAATCACCAGTAGTTAAACGTTGGCCATAATTGTGATAATTAAACGCTTGGATGTGATTTTCCATTGCAGTAACAATATGCCAAAGTGAGCAAATTAATTGCAACAAAAATAAAATTTTCTTTGAAAACTTTTTTTTGTATATCTAAAAGATTTTTTGTCTTTACTTTTTTAATTAATATTAATATTTTATTTTAAATTTTGTGATTTTATAAAGAAAAACTTAAAATGATTAATTAAATTAAAAATTAAGTATTGTTATAGAATAAAAATGTACATTTATAGAAATATGTATGAAAAGAAATTTTCTTTATTATTATTCACATAACATAATTCTTTTTTTATTTTAAAATGTAGTGGCATTGAATTTGAATGCAATGCCATTTCATTCTGATCATATTGTGATAACACTTTTTGTAACAGTTGACTGTGTGTGATGGAACTGTTATTTACCATGATACCCTGATGTTCATTAGGCAACAGGTAATTAGTTTGTACATCATCAACATTATGATTATAAGGTACATAATTTATATGATCAGTCTGAGTCAAAAAATCACCAGTAGTTAAACGTTGGCCATAATTGTGATAATTAAACGCTTGGATGTGATTTTCCATTGCAGTAACAATATGCCAAAGTGAGCAAATTAATTGCAACAAAAATAAAATTTTCTTTGAAAACTTTTTTTTGTATATCTAAAAGATTTTTTGTCTTTACTTTTTTAATTAATATTAATATTTTATTTTAAATTTTGTGATTTTATAAAGAAAAACTTAAAATGATTAATTAAATTAAAAATTAAGTATTGTTATAGAATAAAAATGTACATTTATAGAAATATGTATGAAAAGAAATTTTCTTTATTATTATTCACATAACATAATTCTTTTTTTATTTTAAAATGTCAATAGAAAATCAATTAAAATATAATAAAATATGCGATATTTCATTGCATCAGAACATTAAGAAAATTATTACCTTGGATAAGAAATATTAAAATTTAATAACAATAAAGTAAAAAAAAAATTTCCAAAAAATTATTTTTGCCATGTTCGTTCATTTCGTCACGGAAGAATACTTGTAAAATACAACGAAATGTTATGAAAATTTGTAAATTTTCCTAAAAGTATTCAAAACCAAAAATAGTTAGATAAATTTTTTTTTAGGTATTTAGACAAAATTTAAATTATCTCAACTCGAAAAAACCAATGCATAGAGACATAGCGAAACATAATTAAATAAAATTTAAAAAATGAAATTGATTTTTTGGAGCGGAAATTTGAATTAATTGAGTTAATAATTGTAGCTATCAAAAATTCTCTTCAAAACAAAATATTTTGGAGGTGAATTTTTGAGAAAATTTTTCAGGAGTGCTTTTTATTAAAAACTTTAACACTCTGAAATGCATTTTAATTTTGCTTTAATTACTTTATCTAAATTTAATTATCAAACCAAAAAAAGAAATAATAACTCCAATGGAGATTCGAGAACTGGTGCCTTGTAGAAAAAATGACCCAATATATTCTTAACTACGGTAAACCATAATTTTGGTTCTTTCGCCACATACATATAACAAGAATTTAGCATTGCATTAATTATTAATTTTATTTTAAACCTTTGGCAAATTTGGAGGTCATCTAACCTAATAGAGGCTAAATTGGAAAATGTTTATATTGCATTTTATAATCATTAAATATTTTGTTTATTTAATTAAAGTAATACATTAAAAAAATTTCGTTAGTTAATTATTTTATTAAACAACCATGTAATTTAATCGATTCTCAGTTTTTTTTTAAACAATTTTGTTAAATGAGAAAGTTTGTTGGTATCATTTTTGATCAAATTCAAATTAGACAATGCTAATGAACAAGTTTTACTTTTAATTTCAATAAGAAATTCATATTTTTGAAATATTTTTTGGCTGCAAAAAAAAAATTCAGGACCTATAGTCTACGATTATTTCAAGCATCTTATTGCCAAATGCCAGTAAGAAAATTTTAAAGAATAAATTATAATTTTTGGTTGCATCTTCGAAAATTAATGTTGGCAATTTTTTTTCTTATATTTAGTTAAGGCAAATTTTTATTTTTTTTATTTCGCATTAAAGTTCTGATGTATATTCGCGAACATGAGGCCTTGTGTCAAAATTGAAGAAGTGAGGATTTCTTTAAAAATTAATAACCAACCATCTGCTTCAGAGAAATTTTAGTTAAAAATATTTTTTGATAAATTTTAGTTGAACCATGTAAAAAAAGTAATTTGCATCTAATTTAATTTTAATTTCACACCTTTTTGTCAAAGCTTTAATTTCTGATGTAATTTTAGTATTTTAAAAGACTTTTTAACTTGCTCGGCAAATTTTAATTTGCACTGCCTCCAATGAATGCATTTGTTAGTATATTCTAAAAAATTTCATTTATCATGAAAGTTTGTTTAAATTTTTATTTGATATCATTTTTGCTACAAATTTTTGATTAAGGCTAGCCTTTGTTTCAATGTTAGCTTTTCCCTTTTCTTATAAAAAATTATATATATTCACATGTGAATTTGTTAAATAATATTTGAAAGAAATATATACACATATATTGTTTACCTTTTAAATATTCTTAAAATTAACATTATTGTCCATTTGTGCATTAGGAAATGAAAAAAGATATTAATAAAATATAAATATTATTTATTAACATAAGCTTTATATTGAACACTGATACTTATAGATTTAAATAAATGCTGCATATTTAATACTATTGAAGGAATTCTATGTTTTTTATTTTTGAAATATTTAAAAATTTGATTAAAAGTATTTTCTTATTTAAATAATATTTTGCGCTTGTTGAAATGTGTATAATTTTGAAAATTTTCACTTATTTAATGCATATTATTTATGTTTATTTTATTGGCCAACAATCTGATTAATTGATCTAAAAATTAGGTTTAAAAATTAAAAACTTGTGCTTTACCAAAACACCATTTTTTGTTCGTTAAATTAACATTTTTGACACAACATATAGTGAGAAGAAACATATAAACATTTTTCTGATAAATGGGTAATTTTAATAATTTTATAAAATATATGGGTGTTATTGAATTCTACAAATTAAGTCTGAAAACATTATATTTTTTAAGAGCTTTGTTCCATATAAATTTTTTTATTATTGTAGATTTTAGATTCCAAGTCAGAAATTCTGTATTTGTTAGTGTTGAATGGGACTCAAATCGTCCGATGCTGCCCATAGCATTTAATTGTTCTACAGCTCTTTCAATTATTAATTTGTGTTTTATGTTTTTCTCACTTTTTGTACTATTCACATTTTGTTTTTAAATTATCGTTCATTTTACTTTACTAATGAAGTCGTCATTTAAAAGCTTTTGCATATTTCTATTTGGATTCTCGCGTAAAATTTTTTTGATTTTTTAGTTTTTAAAACCTTTTTAATTTATTGTAACCTTGATTTATAATATTTTATCGTGTTTATATTCAATCTTTTAAATTTATTTATTTTTATATTTAATCGCAATTATTTGACGAAGTCAATTAACAACTTTGATATTAAAATTTTGAATTGATCAGATCTTCTTGCTCACTTTTTTTATCGCCTTCCCGCCATTATTTCTTTTGTTTTTTTGCATTTTAGAGAAACCATTTTTAAGCACGGCATTCTGCTAATTTTTTGTAAAATAACTTCAATTTTTAAATATATTTTTTGGAAGATTTAATTAATTATTTTGTATAAACTAAAAAGTATAATCGATGAATTTTTTACAAGAAAAAGTAAAAATTTTGAAGACCGAAATATTCACATGCGTTAATTTATAATAAAATAAATTAAGCTATATGAGCTACTGCTTTTTTAATTTGAAATTAATGAATTAAAAACTTTTTGATAATTTTTGGAGTTTATTTCAACTTTTTTTTATTTCTTATTATTTTGTATAACTTTCATTAAATAAACCATTAAAAATTTTCACATATGATCTTCTTGTGCTCGAAACAGATCGCAGTGCGGCAGCAAATGCCGACCACTTAATAATTTTGAAATTTACAAAAAAAAAAAAAATTCATTTTTTCTTTATATTCCAATCTTATAATCATATTTTTTCTCAATATTTTATTAAATATTATTCTTCTTATACAGTTTAATATTAAAAAATGGTTGATAGAAATAATTTTTCATGTGAATTTCAGTGCTTATTTTATTTCTTGATTTATTTGAATTATTTTCATATATAGTCGTTTTTGTAAATAATATTCTGACACCAGTCCGCCATAATCTAAGTATTTCATAAATAATTAAAAATATAATTATATTTATAAACACTCTCTAAATTAATTTAACATTAATCATTAGCTATTTTTAAGTAAATGTTAATTTAACTATAATAAATTTCATGCAAGTTAATTTAAGTGGTTTTTTAAATATTTTATTAAATTAATTTTGTTTGTTGTTTAATTTCATGATTTTCACCATTATCTAGAGCCAAAGAAATTAAATTTCAAATTATTAACTTTTTATTCGTTATATACTTCAATTTTTTATAGAGAAATCTTCAATCTTCTTATTAAAAAGCAATGCTTCATACATGTTTAAACTGTTAGCTCATTATTTGAATGCATAAAAATGAAATAAAAAGGAATGCACTGTTATTTTGCAAAAAAAACATTAAATTCAAAAACCAACTAAATTATAATTTTTTCATTTAACTTGATAATATAAAAATATTGCTCTCCAGAAGGATGTGTCAGTGCTTAAAGATCGCATGATTTTTATAACAAGATATTTTAATTTAAAGAACCTTTTTTTACATATATGTTAAGCTTTTAATTATTTTAACTTGAGGAAAAATAAAAAACCTACATTCAATATTAAAAAATTTCAATGAAAAAAAAACATAAAATGTTTTATATTACATAAAAAAATTAATTTAAATCAACTGAATATTTACTATTTTGAATTTTGAAATATAGCAAAATATTTAACATTTTAATAATAAGATGCGCTAATAATAATAAAGTGGATAAATTCTAAATAAGCATATGAATATTGTTTTAAATAATTTATTTAATTTTCTGAATTTGATTATACAAGGTTGTAAATTTTGGATAAAATTATATACACCAAGAATTATCTAATTTTTTATATTAAACTAAAAAAAAATATAAGGATTATTCAAACTTGAAAATCTAAAAATGATAGTCAGATAAAAATGAAAACATTGTGGTTTCATTTATTCTATAAACACGAATTAAAGCACATGAAGTTATTATATATCTGTCTTATTTTTTTTTTAAACTCATGTTTAAAATAAATTAAATTGAAAAAACATTTAATAACAAAGATTCTGTTTGTACTCAGTAGTAAAATGCAAAACCAAAATTTCTTTTAAATTGCTGATGTGTATTTTCATAAGTAATAAATACTGAAAATGTCCGCTTTTTTATTTGAATCTACAAATGTTTTATGTATTTTTCTCAAAAAATAGATTAAAATTTTATTTTTAATTTTATTTAATTTAACATACATTTACTTATTACTTGCTGATCATATAGTGATTCATATTCATTTTGGAATTGCCGTTTTTTAAAACGTAATTTTACGACAATGAGCGTTTGTTCCTTATCGTCTGACATTTATTCAAATATTTTTAGTATACTTTTTATAAATTATTAATCATTGAAATTACTTTATTTATCTTTTGGCTATTTAATAATAATGCTATAATTTGTTATATTTATTTTACAGTTTATTTAACAAAAATAGTTTAATTTTTGCTAACTTTTAATAGATTTGTTAAACCATAAGAATAACGTTTTTTCATAATTTTTTGAAAATAATATTTTACAAAATATAATTTATTTATTTTTGCATTCGGGCATTTTGTGCCAGTCAAAAAAACGGTTCATAAAGGTTCAACAATTTTCAGTTGATTAAAATATTTATATTGATTTATAATTATTAAACTTAATTAATAACTTGAAAGGCTATAATGTTGACCACTTAGTCGTTCGACGGTCATTATTAATCGATGCTATGGACAGCATATAAAATAAAAATAAGATTAGTTCGGCCCGATGGGTTGAAATAATATTTATATGAAATAAATATTTGTTAAAATTATTAAGTAAAAAAAATAAATATTTAATCTGTTGTTGCTGAAAGAACCTTTATAATCATCTTATTTTAGGTATGCTTATTACAATTATGAACATATTTATAACAATTTAAATTCTTTTTGATTAAATATAAAAATTATATATATTAATATTTATTGAACTTGAATAATAAGATTTGTGAAGCTTTTTTGCAAATTGTTGAATTATGATTTAATACTCAAAGTTAGTCTCAGTTTTCATTTACAGTACACTTGATTGAACCATCATTTTAACTTAATTTTTTGATTTTAATTAAAAAATTAATATAAATTTTGGTATTTGCCATTTGAAGTTTTCTTTGTTGTTTAATGCAGTTGAAGCTTTGTTTTTTGCATTACAATTTAACATTATTAAATTATCTTTATATCTTACAATAAATTCACGGTAGTAAATAATTTTGTTTTTTTAATTATTTGTCCTATAATTTAAAAATTTCATTTCTCCTGGGAAAGCGAACAAATAGATGGCCATTTTTTGTTAATTTACCTCCCCTCCCGTCCCCACCCGTTCATCTCCCAAATTGATTCCATTTTACACTTTTGATCCCATATTTGCCTTTTAAATAATAAAAAATCAAATCCATAATTAAAAAGACATAAAATTTTTAAATTTTGGAATTTTTCAATAATGTTATTACTTATTTTATTCATAAAATTTTAAAATTACTATACAGCAAATAATTCAATAAAAAATGTTGACGAAAAGAAGACTTTGGAAAAAAAAAATTAAATCGTTTTAAAAATATGATTGATATTAAAAATCTTAATATTTTTATTTAACAATAATACCAATAATTTAATAATTTCTTTAAAATTACAATTAAGCAAAAAGATAAAATCGCGAAATATGGCCAACATAAAATTGCAAAAATATAGAATAAATTTTCCAAATCGTTGGTATAATTTCTTAAAATTTCTTTAAATTCGCTCTTACATGGTAGATAGATTACCCCACCTTTGTATTATAAATTATTTTAATTTTTGCTAAATAAAGCTTCTGGCTATGTGAGCCTCTCTGGCTTTAGTTGTTATGCCTTCAATTCATTTTTCTTCTTCGAAAGTTCAATTCTTCTCTCTTACGTTTCTCTCCTCTCTCTCTCTCCACCCCTCCCTCTCTCTCTCCTCCCTCTCTCCACCCCCTCCCTCTTTCTCTCTCCTCTGTCTCTCCACCACCTCCCTCTCTCTCTCTCCTCTCTCTCTTCACCCCTCCCTCTCTCTTTCTATCTCACTCACACACCCGCCCTCTCTCTCTCTCTCTCCACCCCTCTCTCTCTCTCCTTTCTGCCAAATTCTCTCTCACATTTCTCACCTCTCTCTCCTCTCTCTTTCTCTCTCTGTGTCTTTCTTTTCACTCAGTCTCATCTCTTTCTTTCTCTTACAATTTCGCTTCTGCTGAATGAAATTGTCAATAGAAAACGACGCGAAGGAAAAACGAACGGACGAACAAAAAAAGGCAGAGCATTAATTAATGGAAGCAAAATTTTTGCCTTTTTTCATTGATTTGTCAATTTGATTTCATTTTTACCAAATTTTTTATTAACAATAAAAGATCTTTTGAAATTAACTAAATTAATTATTCAGTAAAACTTGAAACATGCGTTGATCATATTCAAAATTTAAAATAAAAAATTAATTGAATTAGAGAAGTCATTTTCAAATATAAATTTCATGTGTAAATTTAAATTTAAAAAAATTAATATGGCGCTAACACAATTAACCAATACCTAAAATAATGCCTTAAATATAAATCATTCCTTTTATATGTGATATCTCTGTAAAACAGCTAAAATTAAGCAATATTATATTTACAAAATTAAAAAAGCGAAAAAATAAAATTTTACTTAATCAGCAAAATATTAAAACAAATGAAAGGAAAAAACATATCATATAAAATAAAAACGGAAAATATATTTATAAAATTTTTGAAAACAATTTGAAAATTATTTTTTGATTGCTAAATTAATTCAGGCCAATTTATCTTAAAAATGCTAGTTAAAAATCAAATGAAAGTATTAATAGGACAAATATGTAAATTAATCGTGATTTATAAACTATGCCATTTGATTCAATTATTGAACGTAATTATAAATGAAAAATAAAAGAAATTAAAATGTTTTTTAACTTAATCATATTGAAAAAAATTATAATAATTTGTCTTTGCTTATGAAAACTTTTTTTAAATAATCAAAAAGCAGTAACATTAATCCAGTTAGACAAATTTTTCAAATTAACAAAAAATCTCAATTTTTATATTCAGTTACTTGCAATAAAAATAGTGTCTAGCATTTAACTTTAATGAAATAATATTAAATTTTAATTTATTAAAATAATGATTATTGTAAAATATTAGTTTAAAACATATAAATGACAATGAAGCACGTGTCCAAAGAAAAATTAATTTAATTAATAATTTAATCTTTCTCATTAAAATTTTTAAAAATGAAATTAATAGGACATATGCAAAAAAAATAACTTTGTTAAAAATCTGTTAAAAAATGTCCACACTTGTCTATGCGTTGTTAATTTAAACGAAAAGACATATATCTAATTTACAATAAACATAATTTACAATAAACACAACAAAAATAATCTGAGAAGAATGCATGGAGAGACATTGTTTTTGTTGAAATGAGCATGTGAACAAGAACAAATGGATTAAAATACGGAATAACTAGAGTTCACAACAAAAATAATTTATATTTGTAATAAAAAAAGACAAAGTCAATAATTTAATTTTAATGATAAATTAATTAAAATATTTTTAATACATAATCAACCCTTTAAATATTTGACCAAAAGATTTTTGCAAAACAGTAAAAAATGGTGTGACAAGTCACTAATTCAATTATTGTAAAAAATAATTAATATTCTAAGCAACGGTATGAATTACTAATTTAATCAAAAATCTTAACAAATACTACAACAAAATATGCAACCCATCGTTAGAAATTGGAGTGCAGTCATTGCAAAATAATTTAAGATTCTATATATTAGCAGTTTTATCTATTGATACTTTAAAATTACATTAAACTTCATGAAAAATATAAAAATTGCGCGATAAATTTATAATATTTTTTAAACTTATAATGAAAAAATACAATTTAAATTTATTTAGATAAGTGCTTACACACCACAACAAAATAACAATAAAAAAATGAATTGCTCTGTTTAATAGCAATCGATATATATAAATTATATTACATTTATTTTTCAAAATATAAAAAGAATAAGAATAAAATTTAAATTTCATTATTGACTATTAACTAAAAATACTAAGGTTCACACAGATGAGAATTTATACAAACAATGAAAATAAAAATATTCCTGAAAAAAGATTAAGAACTATTTAATTAAAAATAATTTTTAATCAAAAATATTTGTTTTTATAGAAATTTAATCATTTATTTGTTATTCGTTCTTTTAATTTTTTAAGCATAAATTAAAGCTTTTAAAAAATAATATATTCATTGACACAAAAAACTTTCCCCAAAGGGCATATAATTTAATTGATAGCCGAATATTTCAAGAATGCTGTATGATTTTTTGATTTTTTTAGAAAAAATATTTTTTTTAAAATTAACCTATAATAAAATAATATACTCAGTTTATGAAAAAAACTTTTCGAAATTCTGATTTTATTTTTTTTTTGCAAAATTAATTAACAAATATTTTTTCAGAGTGATCTGCAAGGCACCAAATTTTATATACATGTTATATAAGGCCCTCTGATGCTTTTTCTATCAAAAAGGGAGATGAATAATAATTTAAAAAATTTTTAATTGCGTTTTATATATGCGAAAAAGTTTAGGCTTAACTTTTTTTTCAGAAACTGATCAGAAACGAACCAAACTTTGCAGGGACACTGAAAGGAAGAGAAATAACCTATTTTAAATATTATCTAGTCAGTTCCTTTAATTTTTTTTTCTTCAAAATAATTTTTTTTGTTTTGTTTTTTCGGGGCAGTCCCCCTGAACCTGGATTTTCGGCACTCTGATAATTTTAGCGCTTATAATGGGTTGTACAAAGTCGATTGTAGAAGGAATTGGAAGCGCTAAAATTGTTTGAGTACCCCAAATGGACTAGGCTTGGGCACTATTGAGTAGTAGGCTTAAACTTTTGAGTATAGCTCTGCGCATTCTGAACCAAATCCAGAACCGATGACACCATTAGAAAGAGCTCCTTTTCTAGCTTCTAATACATTAAGCTAGGTATTTTTGCCCACCCTTAGCGATTTTTGCCCAACCGATTTCGAAGGGTTCATTATTTATTTTTTGCAAAATTAATTCATAAATATTTTTTCAGAAAATGCTCTGAAACGCACGAAATTTTATTTTCAAGTTAAATAAGGCTCTCTTATGCTTTTACTATCAAAAAGGGAGATGAATAAAAGATTTAAAAAAGCAAAACTCTTTTAAGATAAAACTTTATCTTAAAATAAATTCAGAAGAAAATTATTTCTGTTTGACCTAATTAAAGTTTTTATACAGTTTAAATTATTAAATAATTTTAGATTTAAAAGAATACGAAAGCTTATCTTATTTGTTTTGCTGTCTCATAATTATAAGTTCAAAATTCAATGAGTCTAATTGCATAAAAAAAATCCTTTGGATTTGTTAAAAAAATTAATACAAAGAAAAATACAAAAGTGAAGATAAAAAAGTAAAATGTGCATATGAAATTTAAAATAAAGAATACGTTATTTTAATTTATCCCTTAAATTTAAATCAAAAAATATATATATTTAATTCTAATTTTTCAAATATGCTTTTGACGCATATAATTAAATGATTTATATAAATTTAAATGCAATTGTGTGCAACTTCTAGAAATGCCACCTGCATAGGCTACATGTGCGTGATAAAAAAATAAAAAGAATAAGAATTTGGAAAATTTGCAAAAATGAAATGAAATTTAAATAAACACTATGAAAAACCCAAGAGAACTATTGCGAAAAATTGATATAATGCTTTAGGGATAATGGTACTGTATTGTCTTCAGAAATAAAAATATTATAAACCGAATTAACCAAAATACAATAACTCAAAAAATCTACGACTTAATGTAAAATAAATACATTTTTAATCCATAAATAGCTCTATCTACAGTCGAAATGCCAACAATTGTACGATTTCCTTTAAAAAATTGTTTTAAAAATGTATGATGCTTTAGTTTTTTATGTGTTATTGCTTTACTATTGCTTTGTTTAAACATTTTACTTAAAATTAGATTCTTCATTTTTATTGTCTTTTAGCACATACAACATTTTTATATTATGTTTAAATTAATATTTAAGAATAATTTAAAATTAAAAAAAAATCAAAATATAGAAGAGAAAATTCCCGAAGCGTAAAGATTTCAATTAAATGAATTTACAGATTTTCATAAAATATTTTAAAAATAACTACAATTATTTCATACAAAAAATAAAATCAACAATTAAAATTGATATAAAATATAAACTTAATATAGAAATAACGAGAATTTTTCTCTCCTAGTTTAAAATTAATAAAAATTATACTTTTTTTTATAAATATTAAGATTCTTTTAAGAAAGAAAATAATATTATTCGAAAAAGATTTAAATTGAAATACAAATTATCTTCAAGTAATTTAACTAATTTTAATAAATAAATACATCGTGATATAAATGTTAATATTACGAAAATTGCCAAAAAAAGTAGCAAAAGTTTTTAAATTATAAAATTATTAATATATAATTTTGTCTCCACATGAAAATCTCCAAAAATAGTTTTGCAAAAATATTATTTAAAATTTAGTTTTTCTTAAAAAATACATTCATTTTTCTTTAAATATTAGGAAAATTATCAAATTCATTTAAATTGGATTAGATTTTCATAAATTTATTAGTTTATTCATACGCGACAATTTTTTGATAATAACAAAAGTTTAATCAAATAAATGTACACAAAACTTCATTACCAAATTACTTTAAGAAATAAAAGAAAATAACTTATTTTAATAGAAAAAAAACTAATATGATAAAAGGCGAAAATGCATTATCCTATTTGAATAGCTAGTTGGGTTCAAAATTATTACTATAAATATAAAAATAAATTATTAAACATATAAAAAAATAGAAAATTTTACTATCGTCGGAAATTAGGCACTTAGATATATTAATCATTTGATTCATGAATAAAAAAATGTAAAATGCAAGAGTTTTATTTAAATGAAAACTTCGTAGAACTGAATAATACATTGCAAGATCGAAGCATGTGAATAAATTAAAATCATTTTTTTAATAATAAATACAAAAATATTGAAAATTTCAATAAAAGGAAAATAATAATATATAATTATAAATTTAACAAGTATTCGCTCAGAAAATAAGTTTGATGTCTCAATCTAGGAGAAGAAATCTTTAAAATGTTAAAAGCTTCGTTAGAATTAAAAAATTATTTAAAAACTAAAAAAATGGTCAAGAATCAAGCAAAACAAATTAATAGCAAAATGAAGTAGATTTGATTAAAAATTTATTCATTGAATGCTTGCCAACTAAATAAAATAACAATATTCGTATAATTTATCTAATAATAAAATTTTCTAAAAATGGATAAAAAAATAAATTCTAAAATAAATTAAAAAATCCTTTAAACCCATCAATATTCAAACTTCCACTAAACTTTTGAGCTGATACGGACGAGATCTAACGCATTCAAATAAATTTTCAAAAAGATTTATCATTACTAACCATGCAAAGATTTATTCAAATTAAATTACATAAATTCTTTATTTAATACCTAAAAATATAGTCAAATGCCTTTTATTTATTTTTTCATAATATTAATAGTGATTTTTGTCTAATACAAAATTTTTTCCGGCGTATAATAGATATAATTTAAAAATTATTAAATTAATAAATGCAAATATAAATACATAACATGAACAAAAAAATATGAAAATTCTAACTCTAAATAATCATCAGCTAAAAAAGAAAAGAAAAATAACATTAAAAACTTTAAATAAAACAGAAATATAAATTACTAAACAAATATTGAAAAGTAAAAATTCTAAAAGCGGAGCAAAGAAGCATAAAAATGAATATGATAACCAATTTTATACTATAATCAAACGACATGAAAAACATCATGGATAATACTAATTTTATGAAATATATGAACTATTCTGAAAATAATGCAACTATAATTAAATGAAAAGCGATCAATTTGAAAATTCATGTTAGACAGGTGATATAATGGAAAATCATTTAATTATATATTTCAAAATATTATCCATAATAAAATCTTGTTTTCTTAAACAATGTAAAATTTTTTTATTAAATTAGTTTTTTATTATGCAAATTACATAATTTTATGGCGGAATAAATTGATTATATCAAATTCTATTACTTAGTAAAATAAAATGAAATATACTTTAACAGGCATAGACCGTACTGCTGGCGAGCGGCATTCGAAAGTGGACATTCCACCCTACCGGTCTGGCTATATCAAGGCCAAATCGTGCGACAAACCGAGGCGAAGTCGGTGCATTAAAAATATAAACGGTTAATATAGCTAAAAATCATCATATATCTGGATAAAATTCAAAAATTAGTACAAAATCAGTCATATAATTAGGTTGATTAAAATATTATTACCAAATGCTGAAAATAAAAAAATTTAAAAAAATAAATGTCAGCAAATATTTAAATAATTTGATTGCCATTTATTCTGCGTGCATTTAATATTCTATATTTCAAATTTACAACAATACAACCAATCAACTCACTCAACCATTTACCAATAAATTATTTATACGTAGAAAAAATGAGTTTAAAAATTAATTAAAACTTAATTCTATTGTATAAATATATCATAAAAATATCGTAATCATTTGTCATTTTATTTTTAAATAAAAAGTGTTAATTTGTGCGTTTATGGGTTTGCAATTATAAATAATATTAATAAAACCACCACAAACCCATCAAATTTTTTCTTTACCTTCCGTTTAATTTATGCTTTTAAGAAGCAATTAAAGAAAAGATTGAAATAAATAGTAATAATTAAAAGATTGAAAATAAATAATAAAAATAAATTAAAATAATGGATTCTAAAAACGATTAATTAAAGTATGTATTTTTGTTGCTTTTTGGCACCGTAAACGTTATATACGGTACGAGATCAAAATAGGAACAGAAAATTTAATTGAGAACACTATAAAGTACAAAATAAAAATGACGGTTTACTTCACGAGAAATAATTAGAAACTAACTAAAAAAGTATGTTTTTATAAAAAATAAAATTAAAAAATGCTAATTTACATATTTATTAATTCCAGAGTTGGAAAATTCTAAACAGAATGAAATAAATCATAAATTTTTTATTATTATTTGTAATAATCGACTAAAATCCTGAGGCTATTAAATTGAACAAAAAAATTAATCAAATGAATTTTAAATAAATACAACAATAATTTTTATTTAGATTTAAAAATTAAATAAAATATATATAATTTTATTATAATTTACGAAAATTAGCATGTGATTGAATTATAATATACATACAGAAGCAAACAATTTTTATCATAAAAAATCAAAACACGATAAAACTCGTATTTCGAAACTTTTATATCAATACTACAGAGACTAATATTATTAAATGGGCCAATAAAAACAGAAAGGTATCGAGCAAAAAGAGAATGCATAAATTTAATAAAAATAACATTTATTATAATGATTTATTTTATAAAAGCCGTAAATAAAACTACACAATACAATAATAAAATAATAGATAAAATTTCATACATTAAATCACCTTCCTAAGTTTGTGTATCGGGGTCTTGGGGATCAATTTCCATGGCGTAATGCAATGGAAAATTGAGCAATATCACCAAACCATAACATTTTTAGTAAAATTTGACTAATCATAATACAAAGATATCAGTTTATAAAAGAAAACATTATTTTAAAAAACAAAATCTTAAATGTTTCATTTTATTTTATAAATAAAAGGTCAAAGAACGTTAATTTCTCTTTAAATTCTTTGAAATTAAAAACAAAAATAATATGGCACTGGTTTTAACAAACTCTTTATTTATTCCGGAAGCATTGTTTAATCTTAAAGTTATCATTATAAAAAATAATTTTAACATCTTTTTGTATTTACAGAAACCCTAATATAATTTGTCTTTTTCCCCGCCCCGACCCCCGACATGTCGATCCCCGAGGTCCCCGGCCCCCGACTTTTTGCCCCACGACTCCCCGACATAATTCGGGGAATGGGGGTCTGAGTGAAAAATTAGAGCTCGTTGACTTTCATTTCTTCTTTTCCTTGGTTCAATCCCTCTACAGAAAAAAATTATTTTTTTTCTTTTTTATATTCATTATTTTCCTACCGAAAAAATATGATTCCTCATAGTTTTTTTTCAATTAACACATATTTTATCATTTTTAAATGAAAATTCGTACAAATTGTTGAACCTGGTAATCCCAACCAGGCTCCTTTTTTGCTAAAAATCTGTTAACAAATGACACTCAAATTTTCAAAATTTTCTCCGGCGGCATCTACCGGCACCACCGGACCCCTTTCTTCCCCAAAAGATTTCTGGAAAAAGCGCGCCGAAAAAATGACGTGAACAGCAAATCTGAATTTCTTATAATATTCGATCATTTAGTCCAAAATGATTAATTATTTGAAATAATTGAACAAAGTTTGATTTGAAAATTTTCATTAATTTAATTAACAAATAAGCTTTAAGTTTTGAATTTTATAAAATAAAAAATTAATTTTGTATTTTCACTTGAAAAAAAATTAAAATTGAATTTTTAAAAATTTTTTGAATTTTTAAAAATTCCCGGTTGGTCCCTGTTCTCGGTCCCGGTCCCGAATAAAAATCGAGGTCCCGGTCCCGACTTGTCAGATCCCGGCAAGTCCCGGTCCCGGTTTTGCTCAAAATTCCCGGTCCCGCTTCGCACTAATTAAAATACAATTGGTTCAAAAAAATCATTCAAAAAAAATTTTTTGCGGTATATTTTTTTAAAGAATTTTGGGAACAAGCGGGTCGGAAGGCCGCCGGTGACGACAGGCGTTGCCGGAAAAAAAAAGAAGATTTACAAGCATTTAAAAAAAAAATTGGTTTTTTTGGGTTAAAATAAAATTTGGTCATTCCCCGACCGGGGTCCCCGACCCCCGACAATTGAGCTCCTCCCCGCCCCGACCCCCGACATGTCGCCCCCCGAGGTCCCCGGCCCCGAAATTTTGCCCCCCCCCGAGGGCTCGGGGAGCAACCCTAGTAAAAACAATAAACTTTCCAGCAGATAAACGAAATAAAATAGCAAGGTCAACAATTAGACAAGTTGTTAATAATTTAGAAGTACCTATGGTAAAAAAGACTAACCGAACCCAACCCAAAACGAGGCTATTATTCGAATACTTACATTGATTTGAACAAACTTTAATAGGCAGACGAAAAATTAGATGAAAAAAGTGATAATTTAATATTTACCAACTATTTATAAATCTTTACATTTATTAAATAATATATTAATTTAATTCGTTCGATTTTGTTTAAATTGAAGAGTACATAAATTTAACGGATGAAAAATTATACAACCATTAACCTGAATATATTTCAAATTAAAAAATTTTAATAATAAAGGACACAATAAAACAAAGTCAAGGACGTTAAATAATAATGAGAATTAATTAATGAAAAAAATTAAAATCAATTAAAAAGAACATATAGTATATTTTTTAACTGTATTAAATAAAATCAATAAGGATAATGAAATTAATAAATATTTTATTTATTGCACCAAAAAATGTAATTAATTGTTTAAGTTTTGTTGAATATTAATGTTGTAATATTAATTTAACAAAATATTTTATTAAAAATTTAAATGAAAAAAAACTCAATTAATTATGTATTTGAGACAAAAGATATAAAATTGAAATATCATCTATATTCTATTTAATATTAACAGGTATAATTATGAATCAAAGAAAATTTTAATTCAAAAATTGACCATTAGTAATTTGCTGCTTTGAATAGAAAATATGTTTTTCAATTGAAGAAAACAAAATAAAGGTTTTAGGATACTCAGTAAAAAGATTTCACTACACAAAAAAATATAAAATAATAATTTCAAATAAATAATAAAATTGCGCTAATAAGCTTAAAAATTTTATAAAAATTAAAACCTTATTACTTGATTTCAAATAAAGGAAAGATGGCTGAAGTGAAACACGATGTATTTGAGGGTTAGCCGATTTTTGCGCCTCGACACTTGCGCCGCTCAGCAAAAAAGGCTCTTGCGCCGCGGACATTTTCGCCGTGCCATTTGCGCCGTAACACTTGCGCCGCCGAACAAAAACGACATTTGCGCCGTACAGCGAAAAAAGACACTTGCGCTCTAATTAAAATAAAAATTAAACTTCCTTCTTCGAAGCCTTTCATGTCAATTCCACACTGAAGTGCACGTAATGATTGATCAAATCTTTATCATTTTAGTTTTCATTGGCACCATATGCGATAACAAGCCTTAGTATTGCCTGATCATTATGCTGCGGATTTTAGGGCAAAAATACAACAAAATGGGTACTTAAATAAGGGAATAAAAATTGCGAAATAAGACAAAATAAAGCGAAAATGGTAAAATAGGGGCAAAATTTGAAAATCAGTGCTTTTTTCATTGAAAATAAATTAAATCGATGTAAATAACTTATTGAGCAAATTAATTAATTTTTTGAAGCAAAAAAATAATTGGTTTTTCTTACAGAAAATTGTTTTGTTTTCAGTTTTTGGTTAGTTGGTATTCTTCCTTTTTTTTCAAATCTTTGATGAACCTATTCGATGTTAAGATTTTAATGGTTAAATAAAATTGAATATCAATCTTTGTGACTAGTAATTTTTGCAATTTCCAATTTATTATTTTTGTCGTTGGTTTATAGTTTTAGTAAAACTTATTGATAATAGTGGAATTTTAATGAAAATAATATTTTTGACAGTGCGGCGCAAAAGTCCACTTTTGCTGTGCGGCGCAAACGGTGCGGCGCAAATGTCTCATCACGGTATTTGAGCAGTTTATAGAAGCAGCGAGCAACTTCTTCGACTGCCGAGGCCTCTCAAAGTTTAAAATAATTAAAACTTAATAACTAGCATTAAATATAGTATATAATCGTATAGAAAAGAAAAAATAATTTTGCTATTGCATAATTTTGCTATTGTAAAATGCTTTCGGTAAAAATCTTATAAATTATACAAATAAAAAAATTAAATTGATAAATTAGTTTATTTATAATAATTAATAGATGAAATACATTTTATAATGTGAATGTTTTTGGAATGATTTCTTATTTCATTATAAAATTTTATTATATTAAAAAGAAATGATTGAAAATTCAAAAACTTCAAAAATCAGTTTAATTTCTTATAAAAAATAATTGATACGTAAAAGAAGATCAAAATTTTAATAATATCAATTAAGTAAAAGACAACTCAAACATGATGTCTAAATTTTAAAATAAATATGTTTAAGAAATCTGAACAATTTTCTTCGCAACCCCAAACTCAGAACATTCTTATAGATAACGCTTTGCTGGCGCTAACGAAATCAAATGATTAAAGTGAAAAAAAGGAAAATTTACGAGCATTTAAAAATAAAAATTGAGTTTTTTGTTAAAAAATTTCGTTGATCACTACCCGATCGGAGTCCCCGACCCCCGACAATTGAGCTCCCCCCTCCCGACATGTCGCTTCCCGAGGTCACCGCCCCCCGACTTTTTGTGCCCCGAGGGCTCGGGGCTTAACCCTACTTTAAAGCATCATTTATGTTTTAGTTTTTTAAAATAACCTTTAAGAATTATGAAGCTTTATTTTCATTTTGCCAAATAATCTAGGTGAATATATTTTTTCAGGCACATTTGTTATTCGTTATTGTTAAAGCTTGATTCTAAAGATAATTTGACTGGTTTAACACTTTTGTTCATTTGTCCCAAGGATATTCCTTATGCAAATGCATATTTTTTTCCTGGTTTCTACGTAGTACAAATAGTACGAAAAACACCTTCTTTTTGGTATTTACTTATAAGAGTTGGGACTTTTATTTGCATATTTCGGGTTTTTTGTGCATATTTGCATATCTCGTCATTTTTCGGTTTTTTTTTCGATTTTTAATATCCCTCAGGTAAAAATTTGCTTATGCCTAAATGGCTCATTTTGCAGCATAAGCAGTTTTTTTGTTGTTGCTAACTTTGGGCGTGATAATAAGTTTGAAAAACGCATTTCTAACTTGGTTTGAGGCTTCTAAGTCCTCTTTTTTTATGCTGGTTTTTGCTGATTTCTCGATTTTTTGATTTTTGTGCTGGTTTGGATTTTTGGTGCATTTTTGTGCTGTTTCGTCATTTTTTAAAAATTTTCAGCAATTTTCATAAAATTTTTTAACAAAAAATGAAATAAAACGAAAAATACACCCATAAGAAATGAAAAATTTTAACAAAAATAATTCATCCAAAAATTTTATTTTTTTTGACAAGATTTTGATTTATTTAAATTATGTAAAAATTAATGTGAAGAAATTTTTTTAATTGAATTTTAACCCCTAATTTTCAACTTTTTATGCATATTTAGTGCATATTTTGCGATTTTTGTGCATATTTTACGACTTTATTTGTATATTTACGTGCATATTTTGGTCATTTTTCGTGCATATTTTTACAGCCCTGATAATAAATATAAAATTAATTTAAAAAAATATTGATGAAAAATTATTATGGAAATTTTAAATTGTTTTTCATTTTTTTGTTTTTCATATCTTGTAGTTTTAAAAAAAAATACAATTTGCCAATCACTAATATATTTTTTTTCTGAAATATTTCATATATTTTCTTCATTTAAAACATCTGTCATCGCAAATTATTTATTGTTTTGACTTTTTTTTTATATTAAGGTCAAAAGTTTCGAAGTTGCATAAGTCCCGCAAATTAAAATTTGGGTTTTAAATATAACAATTTCTAAAATTTGTTAACTAAACAGAAAAAAAATTTAGTTTCAGTTCTTATAAAAATTCGAGTTGGTACGAGACGAAACGATTGTAAGAAATCTAAAATTAATTGTTTGAAATTATTTTAATTTATAAATGCTTCTCGTAGAATAGTCCGAGAAATAAAGTTGGCAAAAAAATATATTCTATTTCTATGATTTAAAAAATGTTGAACCAGAAAAACGTTATAAAAGAAAAAAGAGGAAGTCCAAGAAAAATAAATGTAATTTTCCTGTGATTATTATTCACATTAACAAAAAAACTAAAAACAAAATATTTTTTTATTATTCATTTTTAAATATAAAATAAAAGAAAGTTTAATGATAAAAAAAATGAAAAATATACTTCTGAAAAGAGAATATTTGTTCATTTTTATACAAATAAAAATTAAATTCACAAACGTGGACCGTAAAATTAATCGTCAATGGTAAATTTTTACATTTTGTGGTTGCCAAGAATATCTGAAAAGAATAACAAAAATTTAAGATAAAATAATAAAAAGGGATTAAATAAATACAATAAAAGTTATGAACCGGAATAATAAAAATCATTTAATTTACCAATCACACCAATTTCAGAAAAAATAAACCCAGATTTTTTGGTAAATCAAAATTATTACTTTGATTTATTAATGAAAGGCTTTTTAATTTAGCTTAATTTTTTAAGCTCAATATGCTAATCGGAATATACTTAAATAATGTGAGTAATTTAATTTAAAAAAATTTCCAAATTTATACAATATTCCAATATATTATATTGGACTACAATATATTCTAACCAAAGTTAAATGTTGACATTTATTAATAAATACATAACAAAAAAACATTGATAAATAAAAGAGAAATGAATTAAAAAATTATATTGCCAATTAATAATTATTTGGAATTAAAAAAATAGTTTATTTTTTGAAATACCATTTTCTGATCGCTAACCAAAACCTCGAATAAAGAGAAAATCCATCGCATATGACTGCAAGATAAAATTTAAAAATAGCCAAATTTTTAATTATTAAAAGCTCTTGCATATTTAATGCAGAAGCAATTTAAAGCATAAAAAAATATTTGATAAAACCTTATTGTAAAATTTTAAAAATTATATATATAAAAAAAGAAAAATCTTATTAACGATTATTATTATTCATAATAGATAAACAAAAATTAGTGAACGAGAAATGGAAAATGAAGACGGTCACTCCAAAATCAAGAAAAAAATTTTTATATAAATTCTTCAATCATTTAAAAACAAAATAAATTTGGTTATTAAAATTGATTTATAACTACAATAATAAATTATTAAAAAAAATGAAAATAAATAATGAAACAGAAGAATTACATCGTCATAATTTTTTAAATCATTTACATTAAGTTGATAAAATTGAGTTTTTTGAATCGCATAAAACAACCGGGATTAATCATGAAATAAAAAAATATTACCATTTATATTTTAAAGTTATTCTATACAAAAAATAAGAATTATTGAAGTAGGGACTGAAATTTAAATAAAAATTGTAAATTATGAAGGTTTTTCATGCATAAATCAATGAAAAATTTTCAAAATTTTTAAAAGGCAATGCATGAATTACTTAAAAAATTATTATAAAAAAACTTGAGAAAAACATAAACTGATAGATAATTTGTTTTAATATTAGTGAATATTCGATTATAATTGAATAGTAAAAAATGAACAACTTTTATTAAAAACAATTGTTTTATCAATATAATAAGAAAAAAAATAAATATTTTTACAACACATTTAAAGATAAAAAACATAAAAATTAATACATTCAATTAAAGGAAATGTTATAAGAATGTAAAAAAAACTTTTTTCAAAAGATATAAATAGAGGCATCCTTTTGTTTTACGCCCAGAAATAAGCAATCCTTAATTCTGATTAACAAAATACTTAAATTCCTATTCATGCATAGATTTCAACGGATGTTTTGTGTGAGATAATCAGCTGGGTCCTTAATGGTAGAAAAATGGTAGAAAACTAATTGCACACCATTGGGTAGATGATCAGTAAAATTATCAAAAAATAGAAAAGAAAAAAGGAACCGTTTCAAATCTGAAAAATTAATAAATAAAAGAAAATTAGCAAGAAAAGGCCCTAATGACTTTTAAGAGGTTTTGCGGTGTGCCTCCGTCATTAATTATGATTATGAAGTGCATTTCCCAAATATTTTTTATGTTTTTGTTTGTTTGCTTTGGTGTTGCTTAAAGTCTCAAAGGTTATAGCAGGTAAAAATGTAATCAAATACATTACGGAATTATTATAGTCTATCACCCACAAAAACAAGTGAATTAAATTAATGCCATTTGTTTTCTCTTGGCCTTTTATTGCCGTTGCATTATGAGAGATGTTGGATAAAGACTCTGACACTTAATGACCATCCAACGCATCATTCCATTTTTTCATTGATTAGTTTCCGTTCTCTCTTCGCACTGTCCTCCTAAATGTTGTTAATTTCCCTTTTTTCTGCATTTCTTCCATTCATTCATCATTTTATTTTCGCCACCGCTTCTGATAACCTTCTCTTTTTATTTGTTCATTAATTCTTTACTTAATTGACAATCATTCCGAGCCCTTACGAGAATTCGAACATTTTTGAAAGTTTTTTGTTTTAAAAAATCATCCCTCCCATAAGATGTTTTTATTTCCCTTACTTTATTGCGTTTCTTTCATTCATTCGTCATTTTATTTTCGCCTCCGCTTCTAATAATTGTTCATTAATTCTTTAATTAATTGACAATCAGTGCAGCATTGGTCAAGGTCCAATCTTTATTTTCGGTCTATCAAAAAACAAAAAGTTTTAAAAAATATATTCAAGGTTGGCAATAATATGTTTTGCTGGTCCCGAATTTTCTTTTGGAAGCTTTTCTGTAAATTTCAAAAACACGTTGTGTTTTTGACCGCTAAGTACGAACCAGGCCTCCCTTTTTTTGCCAATTCTTCAAAAATCATGAAAACATAGTTTCTAAGGGTTTCAGTCGCTGGTCACGAGCCCGGCATCAATTTCGACCAATTCAGAATCCTTGACACGAATTTGAACAAAAAGTAGAAAATTCGAATTTTTCGAGTTTTTGGTCTAAAAAAATAAATTATCATTTATTTAAGCATTGGTGACTTTCATTTCGTTTCGTTCATTTTAACAAAATTTGAACCAAAATATAAAATTCGAAAATTTGAGTTTTTGACTTTTTATATTTGTTATGCGAATAAAATATTTGAAAATAAACCCAATATTCGCCCGATTTGCTCTTTTCAGGTTAATTATAATCACGTAATCTTTAAACCATTTTATTATCGAAAAGAAACATCTGAGTGTCAACTTAATTCACAGAGAATCCCAACAGTTAAATTAAGACAATAAAAAAAGTAAAAAAATGAACTAAAACCAAAAAGAAAAAGTCATAAATTGACAAATTTTACATTCAAACCTTGCAAAATGTTATCAAGGCTTTGTGCTAGAACACATTATCAGGGGGAAGAAAGCTATTCAAAAAAGATAAATGATAAAACTTAAATCTTTTTTAAATATTTAAAATTAACGCTATTAAAAAAATTAAATTGTTAAAATACAAATGATTGGTTAGGTGAAAAAGCAAAAAAAAAATCTAGAAAAAAGATATGGAAATTAAAAGATAAAGGAAATATTAAAGAATAAAACAACTCATTATATAGAATCTTATGTTTTTCCTTGTGTAAAATATAAAAATAATAAAAAGGGTCCGAACGAGGATAACATAAGAGGAAATTCGTAAATGAAACTAAAAATAATATTAAATTAGAATTTTAAAAATAATATATGAAATTTATAAATAATATATTAATTTAAATACTTTTAAAATTAATTTGAGTTTTAATATCACTTTTTAAATTGAGAAAAATGGCTGATATATGATAAGGTATAAGCCAGAACAATTGTCTTAACAATAATAGAATTTTAAGAATTTACGATAAAACACACAATAGACAGATATATTTGGACAAAAGCCATTAATACGAGCATAAATTAAAACAAAATTCATAAAGTACCAACATAATGAATTATAAATTACGTTCATAAAATCAAACAACTAATATATAATATGCCTTTTAGCTGGAGAAATTGGGGATTACATCGTGAGTAAATAAAGAATTATCACGAAAATTTTTATTTTTAAATTTTTTAAAATATGCTTTTAAACCAATCAAAAAATGAATATGTGACAAACACAAGTTTACATTTACAAATGTATAAATTTCCAAAAATTAACGTACAAAGGAATAAATTAAATATAAAAATTCATATTATAGAGGATAAATTATAATTTATTACGCATAAATAAATTATATTTAATATTTTAAAATTTTATAACGGAGATAATTAAATATAATAAATTATAAAAGGTTAAGAAATACCTTCATTGGTTGTAGTCAAAAATTATAATTTTAATGAACTTTGTTAATCAAATTTTCATATTCACTTCAATTTTTTAGGAAGAAATTTAATATATGGGATATCAGTCTGCAAATTACTTAAGATTTCTTACATTTAAATCTTTTTTACTAATAGACTTGGGATTTTAAAACTTTAAAACTTCGCGAAATATTTTAGAAATTTTCAAGTTTTCAAAAGACTTTAATGAAGAAAATGCAAAATTAAATACTAAAATTTGATAATAGTATAATTTTACAAATTTTATTTTTCTTAAATAATTTAAAGGCGTGCACATTTCCCACGACATATCCCAAAATTGAATGCTATTACTTAAATCAAATTCAAAGCAGAAATAATTTTAATTTTTACATGTTTTTATGAAATAAACACAAAAATTATTCGCTGCAGCAACAATTATAATTAAATTTTAGTTTAATATAAAACAAAATCTGACAAATGCAATTTTTTTAGTTTATGCATTTGAACAAATTAATAATTCCGAATATTTTTTATCGGGAAAATTGAAAATTAAGAAAAGAATAAAAGTAATGGAAAATAACAAAAATGGTTTAAATAAATAAGCAGAACAAATATGATGAAGAAAGTTACATATGGACATAAGATAGAATTAGGATTATTTGGCTATAAAAAATTGTTGCATTCGACGACGAGTGAAAAAAAAGATCAGTCAATTGAAAGGACGAAGAAAATGAGTCAAAAAATTTTGAAATTTTACGAGATGGACATTTAGAATAAAATAAAATGGTTTAAATAAAAATAAAAAACCAATTCAAAAATAGGAACTATATTCATTCAAAAAAAATAAACAAAAAAAAGAGATATGCAACACAAAAATATACAGATAATTATTCAAAAAAGACATATTCCCAAAAACAGAAATTTTACGAGATGGACATTTAAAATAAAATAAAATGGTTTAAATAAAAATAAAAAATCAATTCAAAAATAGGAACTATATTCATTCAAAAAAATAAACAAAAAAAAGAGATATGCAACACAAAAATATACAGATAATTATTCAAAAAGATATATTCCCAAAAAACACAATTATTGTAGAAATTAAAATTTAATGGGTGAATTTTTTAAATTCCCCAATTTAAGAATATCTTCTTTTATAAGAAAAAAATAAACACAAAATAAAAAGCAATGAATGCTCACAAATAAATCCATGAGTAAAATATATTTAAAACCTGGAAATATTAATATTTCTTTTAAAAAACTATGCTAATATTTAATATGAAAATTAAATAACATAATTTTAAAAAATTACAATGGTGCGGAGAATGCCTTGTTGCGCAATGGGACCGGGCGCTGCTGGGCCTTCCCCATGGACGTATCAGCATCGAATATGGACCCATGACTCGAGAACAAATGTAATTTTATAATAATATATCCAATAATAATAATATCTATTTAATTGAAAACCTAAATAGCGAATGTTCGAGAAACCCCAGGCAAAATCGCAAAACAATAATAATTTTTCACAAAAATAATTATTAAAATATTTGAATTTGATAGACAATAATTAATAATGTTTATGAATAAATTTTCTAATTCACTAATAGCTAGAAATAAAATATTAGTTAAGCCAAATTAATTTAATTATCTGTTAATGAAATTACTGGTTAAATATAAAGGAATTTTTATATGTTAAACTATCAAATAATATTAGGTTTATATAAAAAATCCAATAATATAATTTAGATACTTTATTATTGAGAAATAATATTTCATCTATAATCCAAATGAATGATATTCATTAAACGAAACACAAAACAGAAATATTAATTAATATAAATATATAAAAAGTAAATTTTTTTGCTAAAATATAATAAAAATTAAAAAGCACACTTGTACATTACCGCTTCAAGAACACTGTTTGAAAGTATTCTGTTTCTCTGAACATTTTAATATAATTAGCAAAAATTTTAATTTTTAATCTAAAACAGTGACAGACATTTGAAACAAGCACATAAAAATTATAAATGCTTAATATAAAATATATTTTATTAATTTATATAAAACCCATAAAATAGTTTTAATAAAGCACCAGCACGCAATAAAAAGATACATTAAAAGAAAATAAGCAAATTAAATAATTAATAACATATATAACAATGTATTTTTTGTAAACTTTGCTCATTTAAGAAAAAATAATTAAATAAGAAATGAAATAATTAAAATATTCAAGTTGATAACTATTTCCCCTTGATACGATATTCGCAAAATTATTTTGTAAATTATAAACAATTTGAAGTTAAATAAAAAATGATGAAGATAAGAATTAAATATTACACGGAATTCATATTTATTTGTATATTTGCAAATAATTCCCAATTTTCTTACGTTTAAAATTATTTAAAAATTAAAATGAATAAATAATTAACTAATAAACTTTGAACGTTACAATTCTTTGACATAATTTATTTTACACCAATATATTAAAATAACAATGATGTAAAACAAAAGCCAAAAAACAAGCAATAACTTAAAAATAAAAAATAATGTATTGGAAAATAGATCCAAGTACTGTAATGAAAATATTATTAATACATATATGAAACAACAAAATTATCCTAACTCTATTCTAGAAATGATTTAAAAAACATTACGGTTTAATTGCACGGATCTAACGCAGACGTCAACGAGAGTAAGGTATAAAAATTTTCTATAAAGTATACAAAAACGTGGGAAAATCATAAAAAACCAGCACTCGAAAAACTCCAAAAAACGAGGGGAAAAAAATTAAATAATTAATTATCCAATTTAAAAATAAATATTAACTTCGCTTTTGATTGAAAGAAGACTATCATCCTTAAAAAATATATAAGTTAAATAAAATAATAAATATGAATATAAAATTCCCAACAACTAACTTAAGCAAGCCCACTCAGATAAGAATAAAAATCCAAAAAATTATAATTTATTAAAAGAATAAATTTTCAATTTGAACAGAAATATTAAAGTTTAAAGAATGGCGTTGTTTATTCAAGAACCCTTGAAAAAATATATATAAATAAAAGATATTTACTAGAAATAATGAACTTTATATTATAAAAAACACGGAAATTTGGCCCAATAAATTTATGTATTGAGAGTTTAAGAAGAGTAATTAACTCTGTAAAAATTAAAAAATAAAGAAATATTTTGAATTAAAATAAAAAATTAGGAAATAATTTGCATTAAAAAAATGTCCTTACTTGAACTTGATTTCCTAGTGAAAAAACAAGAATTGAAAAATATTTTTCAAATTATTATTCTCAGTGATTAAATTAAATCAAATATAAAGATGCATTAATTCTACACTTTTTTTTATTATGTATTCATTTGGACTAAAATAATTAATGTAGAATCTACTAATAATTTATGAGAAATAAATGAATATAATAAATCAATAAAAAAGTCATAACAAAAAATAAATTCATTGGTGGCAGTCAAACTATGAATTTTAGGTAAAAAAAAGTTATAACAAAAACATGCAAAAATTCTGACTTTTTTTTTCGAATTTCCATCTGAATTTTAAAATAGGTTAGATTAATATTTTCAATAAAAAACTTTATGGGTTCAGTTTCTGATATTTTGGCGTACCATGATTTAAATTTCAATTACATATCTTATTATATTAGGGTTAGAAATTGTATGCTTTTGTATATTTATCTGCACATATGCTATGAAGAAAGGGGCTCAAAAATTAAAAAAATTTTTTTTTTGCTTTGTTATAGCTTTTTAGTGCATATAAATGCATATTTTGGTGGTTTTCAAGAAAAAACATATTCATCATTATTATTTTTAGAGCATTTTTGGCTTTTTTGGAAATTTTTAAGAAAAAGCAAAAAAAAAAAAAAGAAGCGAAAAATAAAAATCTAAGGATCTACTTTTTATATTTAAGAAAATACACCATTAAAAATCGAAAAAAGTTTTAATTTTTGTAAGAACTTTTAGAAATTATTTAAGGTAAAATAATTTTGTTTGTCGAAATTGCATATATTTGAATTTTACACAATTTTTGGCATTTCTTTAAGGGTTAAAAGGCATTTTTGCAGTTTTTAAGGCATATTTTTAAAAAAGTTCTAAATTACAAAAAATGGGTTTAAACTGTAAAAACCATTAGAACACTAGTCTGTTCCAAGAATTCACCTTCAGAATTAAAATTGAAGTATAAAAATACCAAAATTATAAGCGATAAATAGAGCAAGTTTTAAAATTAATAAATATAACAAGAAAATAATCTAATAAATATACTCTTAAAAAACTTGAAAAAATATTATTATTAAGTTTAACAAATCTGAAAAAATGGAAATTATTGATGAAATTTAACAAAAAGAATAATGCATAATAACAATTTTTTAAAGGAATTAAAAAAAGAATTTATTGTATCAAAAAATCTATTAAAATTAAAAATTATTTAAATAAAGAAAACATAATCCTTTAAAAATTTTACCGGCCCTGTTGCTTTAGTGATTGTCTAGCTGCCGATAGAATGAATAAGCTTGAAAATTATTAAAAAAAATTACACCACGTAAAAAACTAGATATTAAATGATAAAAATAGATAAACCTTAGAAAATATATGTTTTTCAATGTATATAATTAAATCTAAAACTTATATTTTAAAAAATCCAAAGCTCTTTTCGAGCGATAAAAAGTGGCTATGCGCAGATAATCCTAAAGAATATGAATTTATTACAGGAATGGAATAATACAAAAATACAATAATCAAAAGAATACAATAATTAAAATAATTATAAATAATACAAACAAAAAAATTCAAATCTGAAAATTACTCATTAAAATGGAAACAAGAAAAAGAAAGTTTTAACAATCCAAGAAAGCATGCTGAAACGACAAAATAATATAATAGAAATTTTGAGTAAAAAAAAGTTTAAAAAATATAATAATTTTTTATATGTAAGAATAAGAAAATGCAAGCGGAGCATTTTTTACATTGAAAATAAAAATGCTATTAGCTAAGAACGAGTCAGCGTGGAAAATTTTTAGCTCGTGAAAATGTCGAAACTATGTTATAAAAAAAAGTAAAAGATATAAATAGCATTGTACAAATAATGATCAATATTTTTATCTTATCATGTGAAAGTATTGATAATACATAAATCTAAATTGTTTAAATAATAAGAAATTAAGATAATATTTCGCTAAAAATTAATGTTATTATATTTTAAAAATTCATTAAAAATTTTTCAAAATCCAAAAATTTAAGACAGCTCACAAATAAATGTTTTGAATTATAATACAATTAAAGTAAACTAAAAAATTAGATAATATAAAAATATAAATCTAAACTAACGGGTGCGTAAAAATTCTTTATATAATAAACAAAATAATGTGACTATAAAGCATGGAATATATGTTATATATTCAAATTAATGAGTTTGTATGATAAACAAATGGTTAAGGAAATATTTTAAAATCAAAATAAATGCAAAAATTATATTAAATACTAATTAAGATAAAAGCAAATCTTAAATATAAAAATCTTAGTTTTACACAAATGTTCAAATAAATCTATTAAAAAAATTGTTTTTCAATTTTATTTAATTATCAAGCGTAAATTGAATATACAAAGCATTATTTTAAATCACATAACGCGATTTCATAATAGTTCAAACCAAGAGAATAAAACAAAATTTATTATACTAAATAAAATTTTTTTAGATAATCACAAAAAAAAAAAAATAAATATAAGAAATCAATAAAAAGTTAATTGATTCTAGTCAAAGCTGTGATTTGAAGGTAAATAATAATTTCATGAACTTAGAAAACGATGGTTTGTTTATTGAGTTCAATTTTTCAGGAAAATATCTTAGTACAAGTGGTCTGCAATCAAAAATTTCAAACATTCAATACTTTTTTTTACAAATAAGCATGTGTTTTTAAAACACAAAAGATAAGGAAATTTTTTTTTATGAAATATCCATAAATAAATAAAAATTAAAAACATTATATTCTATTCATTAAGAACTAAGAAAATACACAACTTTATTTTTTTCCACAAACTAATTATGAAAAAGTGTCAAAATATCTTTCACGGGTGTTTCAAATAAGCGATGCTAAGAAAAAAAATGATTTTTTAAATTTGTTTAAAGGTTTTGTCCAAAAAGACCAAATTTGAGAAGGTTTATTATATTAATTTTTTTTCATTTTTTAAAAATATAAATGAATTTAGAATCCTAACTTATCAAAGAATACATAAAATATTTATTTAAACCTAAAAATTTAAACAGAAATGTATGATTTGGATGAACAAATAGATGCTCTTTTGAACATGAAGTTAATAAAAACTGTTATTCCAATAAATATATAAAAACAAAACAAAACGAGATAATTTAAAATTATTAAAGTATATATCAATGCAAAACTTTAAATTCGAAGATTAATATAATTTCTATTCAGTAAGTTTGGCACAAAAAAAGAAAATAAGTAAACATATAATGTAAAAATCACAAAAGGTAAAACAAAGAAATAACATTTAAAAATAACAAATTTTTTTAACATTTACTCAAAAATATAAATTTAATATATAAATCAGCAGAAACATATTGTAGGGTTTTCAAATTATATTTAAAGAAATAATGAGTTTTATGATAAACAAATGGTTTAGGAAACAATTTAAAAGCAAAATAATGCAAAAATTATATTAAATATTCATTAAGATAAAAGCAAATCTTAAATATACAAAATTTATTATACTTAAATAAAATTTTTTTAGATAATCACAAAAAAATAAAATAAAAAATAAATATAAGAAA
>SIJG01000070.1:687452-737152 GCA_023374025.1 Heterodera schachtii | reverse complement strand
TTTGAATGGATGATAGCCTTTCTAAACTAAATAGAATTTTTTCCTATAATTCAAATTATGTTATTTTCTTTAAAAATTATTTGAAATTATGTTTTTTCTTTGAAAAATTAATTGAAATTTTTTAGTTTGCCATTCATGAACTGCATTTAAAATAGGTTTATTGTAATGTGCCTTTTCATTTTTTTTTAATATTATAATAGAAAATATGAATTTTACTGTATTTAAAAGTGATATTTTTATTAAATTATTTAACCTCCATATGTTGAATGGGTTAAAGCCCAATTTATCAGAACAAATAAATATAAATAATTTTGGCTTAATGTTATATATTTAATATTTTTTTTATTCTTTAAATTATTTACTTGTTTAACAAGAACATGTAAGATAATTTTATAAAATAATGATTGAATTTAAATTAATTTTTCTTCAACTTTTCAAATGGACGTAAATTAAAATAAAAAGATTAAGAAATACCGGTAAAACCAAGTTAATGTTATGAGATCTGAAATTTTTGGCCAAGATATGTAATTCAACAATTTTTGAAAAATTGCCAATTCTTTATTATTATTTCGTAAAAGTTTCTTCTTGAAATTTTAAAATTCGCCGAACACTTTATCTGATGCAAAAGAATTACTATTGATTTAAATAAAACAACGAATTAAAAAGAAATTTGTATTTAAATATCGAAAAAAATAGTAAATTTTACTTCTTATAAATAAGTATCGATTTTTATTTTATAAAATAAAAAATTAAAGCACATGATATAAGAAAAGAATGAACGTAAGAAACCAATCGTATCACAATGACGAGTATAATAATTAATTGATTGCAATTTTAATTAATGAATTAATGTGTATTAACCATGAAGACATTTAAAAATGTATTGAATCAAAATAAAAAAAAAATGAAATTAAAGTAATAATTAGCATAATAATAAATATTCTAATAAAAATGTATATTTTTAAATTAATTTTTTATTTTAAAAAAGTTAATAAAAAATTCTTGTTTTATCAATTTTTATAAATATAAGTCAATCAAATATCATTTATTGCTATATTTTATGACAAACTATTAATAAATTTAATATAATAAGAACGAATGTAATAAGATATGCGCGAAATTATTAGGCTAAAAAAATTCAAAAACTCGAATGTTTAAAAATAAAAGCAATCATGGTAATTAGGAACACCAAAAATTCATAAATATCAAAACGAAATTTTGTTTGATACGAGAACTAAAAACGATTGTCTGTTCATTATGATACATAACTTTGATCTAACTAAAACATATTACTAAAATCTGGCTGATTTAAATGACATTTTAGTTGCTGGGTATAGAAAAAACGAAAACTTATTTATATAAAATTTTTTATTAAAATTGGTACATTAAAATCCTAAAAAAATTTGAAAATAAGAATGACAAAAAATTTGGGGAAATCTAATGTTTTAAATTAATGTTCTTCTCGATAAAGTACAATAGTTCTTAAATATTTTATTTAACAAGTCACAGTGATAATTTCATAATCTGTATATTAATCGAAATCGTTTTATTATTTTGAAAATATTTTATATCAAGTAAAATGCAAATTGGAACAACTTACCAAACGAGCCTGACAATGTCGTGAAAGTGATAATAAATATATTATTTATGAAAAAATGATGCTAAATTAACTAATAAAACCAAAATTTCAGAAATAGAAAATAAAAAATTTAAAATAATAATTTATTTTAAATCGAAATTTACAATTACATATTAATAGCCAATGCCGTGAAATAATAAAAAATATTTTTTTTTAAATTGTTGACAAACCAATAATTTTCGAGAAGACACAATATAAATTTATCCAAAAAATGACTGTCACACTACTCAAATTAATTAACTGTTAAGTAAATTAATAGTTTATAATTATCAAATGAGTAAACATGATAAATATATAATATGCTTAAAAATGTATGTGAATTTATTTTCTCTTAAAAATTATATTTTGTAAGGATCAATTAGCCTAATTAGAATTTATTTGGTAAGAATAATATTTTTTAAACATCATATTAATGCAACAATAAATACATAAAATCAAAAAAAAAACATAAATAAATATTAATTTCAAAAATATTCAATAACTTTCAGATAATTACAATCAATCGTCTCATTGTGAAAATTGGCATATAACTGTAAAATTGTATTTTAATTAATACGACCCTTTATTAAGAATGCACTGCTGGTAAACCAGGCCACTTACAGAAAATAGTTTTTTTTTTTTATCTAAAACTTGGTTTTTTTGAGAAAAAACCGTCAAACTGAAAACCGCTAATTTCATATAAAAAAAATTGTAAAAGGTTTTCTCAATAAATTATAGAATCTTATCAAGATTTTGAATGAAAAAAATTGATTTTATTGGAAAACCTTTAAAAATAATTTTTCTATAAATATCAGGAAAAAAAATAAATTTATTGTCGTGAGAGTGCTCAAACCTGCTTCAAATTATTTTTTAGTATAAATTATATTTTTAACTAGATTATAATATTAAATAATTTTTAAAGTGAATATTATTTTTTATAAATTGGTTTTTGACTTGTAAAGATGTAAATTCTGGAATTTTCAGTCTGAACGCACTTTTTTGCCTTTGTTATTAATTTAATGCAATTTAATTATTTTAAATATATATTTGAAAAGTAAATATTTACTCAATCACATATCGCTTATCTCGATCATTGATCAATTTTCCAGAATCCTTTACATTATTTTTACTTATTTATTTCTATTTGTCTTGTGTAAGCGAAATTAGGACCGAAATTGACTACGATACGCAATTATTAGTTATTAGGTAGAACAATCATTTAATTTTAATAACATTTAACCTCTGTACTTTTAATCTTTTATTACTTTAATTTCGTATTTTATTGAGATAATTATATTTTATTTTACTTTTTTATTCTATTTTTATTTTACTATTATTTTTAAGTATATTGTTCTATTTATTCTTATTGTTAAATTTTATTTTAATTTTTTTGAATTTGAAATTTTTAAATATTTATTTGAAATGAATTCGCTAATTCATTTTTTTCAATTGTTCGAGTTTCGTCTCAAAATATATTTTGTTTTGTTTTTTACTTTCGCAATTTTAAATTTATTCTTATTAATGTATCATTTAAAAACAATATTCTTCTTATGATTTTATAAACTTCCTTTATTTTCTAATTTGCTTTAAATGATTCGGAAATATTTAAGATTTTTAATTACTTTGCGCGTTAATAAATAGTTCTTTATTTCTTTATTTTACTGATATTATTTTTTTATATTTTATTATATATGCCAACAAGTGCTTTATTTATTTTAATAGTTCATTTTTATTTTAAAAAACGTTTATATTTTTATGTTTAACAATTCCATTGTAAACATTTTGAAATTATTTTTTATATTCTAATTTTGGTTATACTTGCAAGTTTTATTCTTATTACTTTTGATTTAATATAAAGTTCGATAAAGAATGCGAGTTTTAATTTTGCTTTGTTTTTGTCAACAAAAGATAATTCTTCTAAAAATCTTATTAAATATAGATATTAATTAATTACTAAAAAATCCAAAACTGAAAAAGCTATGAAATACATAAACAATTAACTTGTTATCTCCCTTAATATAATAATTATCGTATCAGAAATTATACATAAAAAAGCTAAATGCGTAAATTCGCCATCGAATATGCCAAATATTCTAAATTAATAGTTATTTTTATTTTGATTAAGAATGAAATTTTCGGAAAATTGATTAGGTATATAACAGGGATGGGCCAAATCGGAAAATAAAATACGAAACGCGAAATGTGCTAAACAAAATCATAACGCAAAAATCATCTTTTGTAAAATGCTATTTCAAATTTAAAAATAAATAAAAAGCTTTTTTGCGGCACTTTTTTGGGAAATGAGGGCAGGCGGTGCCGGTAGGTGCCGCCGCGAAAATTTTGAAAAAATTGAACTCTTTGTTAATAGATTTTTAATAAAAAATGATCAAATTTTGCAATTTTTGGACCATTTTTCTATGAAAAAATATGAATTCTTGGGGCACGGCGGTGCCGATAGGCACCGCCGGGGGACCTAAAATTGGAAATTTGGAGCCATTATAAACAGGTTTTCACTGAAAATTAGCAATTTTATTTGTCCAATTTTGAAAATTTTTGCAGAATTTCATTCCTCATTTTAGGGGTATAATATTCGCGTTTCGCGACAAAAAGCGAAACGCGAGACAGCAACAGCGGCACTCAAAATTAACTTCGGATTGATTATGTTAATTTCAAGTTGGTTTCAATTATTATTTTTATAATAGTCTGTACAAATATACATATTCCTTTAATTAATCAATTAATTTAATTATAGTTTCTGTGACTCATTGATTTCATTCAAAATTTTCTGAATACACAACATCATTAATTATTTTGATTATTTTGCTGATTTTTTAATAAACCAAAATTAAAACATTATTCATTTTTTTATTTTAATTGAATAAATAATATTTTTTTGAGAGTTTACGTGGGGCATTAAACCTGAGCAAATGCAACCCATCTTGTTGATCACTTTGTTTTCCAAAACCAGAAGTACATAGAAAGTCATTGTCCCTTGTTTTGTTTTTTATTAATGGTAATGCATTGACTTTTTAGATAGAATAGTCTTTTATTTAAAGATTTCACCACAATAATTTATTAGTATATACAAGTATTATAGTTATTTTATCTTAAGTTGTATCTTTTTTATTTTTCAGTTAATTTTGATATTTTGAATAAAAAATAATATTTTTAAATTAATTCTGAGGAAAAATATTTTGTAATTACAACTAATTTTCAATTATAGTTAGCAATTATCTCTCCATTATCAAAATTAAAAGTGTATTTCGGTTTTAGTTTAAATTGGGTTTATTTATAAGATTATCAATGAGCAGACTATTATTTGAATTTATTTTTTCGTTTTTTAGTTTAAAAATAATAATTGCGTTTTTAGATATTTATTCTAGTCTACAAGCAAGCTTCCGTTTAAAATTTTTTGAGTTTTTAATTTATTATTTCAACTAAATTATTTATTGTAATAATGTTTTTTTTTATTATTAAAAATAATTAATATTTTCTTTAAAAAACAAAATTAAAATTTATTATTATTATCATTTTATGTTTTCATCATTTATATTTTTACGTGTAAGTATCTTAGTTGAATAGCTTTTTATAGTCATATTCATATTTTATAGCTTTTTTTAAAGTTAATCGTTATGAATTTAAATATAGAACCGGGGGAAAAATAAACCGTACGGCTCGCCAAAACAATTTACAAAGAAAATAGAAAAAAAAATTTCTTTAATAATAGCAAAGAATGGAACAACTAAAATATCAAATTAATCGCACAAATAAAAATATTTGGCTTTAATAAATTAAGCGAATAGATTTAAAAATATTTAAATTTATGAATGAATATTTATTGTGCATGAAATGATCTTTTAAAATATTTTGGTCTCCCAAAAAATTTCTATTATAGTTTATATAACTAAAATGTTTAAGATTTTTTTAAATGATTGTATTGGGGTTTATCACAAATCAAAAGAATCATAAAATGCCAACAAAATAAAAAATTAAATCAAACAATTGAAAAAAAACAAATGATTGTAATTCATTTAATGGAATGGCATGGCGAAAAATGTTTAATATAATCACGAATTTTTTGTCGGAAAAATGAATAAATATAATAAATAAATTAAAAACAAAATAATTTTTAAAATCTTAAATGAATGCATACATAAATAATCATTTTTACAATAATAAAATTTTAAAAAGCCATAATTTAAATTTACCACAAATTTTTTTAGTAAATTTAAAGTAATGCACAATGTTTATTTAAATAAACATATAAAACAATATTTACTAATTTAAAAGTCTAACGAAAGATAAAAAGAAATATTAGACTGGAATAAAATCAAAAACGTAATATGATAAAATAATTTAAATATGAAGATTAATAGTATCACATTAATTAAAATAAAAAATTAAAAAATGTAATGGGTGACGAATATACTAATTTTCATAATGTAAATAAATGATTAATATAAACAAGATAATTAAAATTGCACTAATGAAGAATTATAAATAGAAAAAAATTTAGTAAAATTCTATGAAATAAGGTCATTTGTGCAAATTAACTAAAATATAAATAAAACGGAGAAGCGTTATTTAAATATTTTAATATAACCCAATTTTTAGATTAATTTCAAGTTAAACTTTTTAAAAATGATATATAAAAATTAAAAGAAAATGATATATAATTTTATATAGATAAATCAATAAATTAAAAATTAACAAAATTAAAAAAATATTCAATTATAAGTATTGGATTAATAAAATTATAGCCTGATTAGAATTTAGATAAATGAACCCAATAAAATTTTTTTTGAAATTTACAAACAAATTTTAAAAATTGAAAATCTAAAAAATATGGATATTAGTAATTCCCCCCCCCCCCCCGACGCCTCTTCTTCTCTCATTGACCACTTCGCCCATTCATTCTTGAATTTCACTTCCCCCGTTTCGTAAATCGATTCGCAAATTTTTAAATCTTTCTTCCAACACTTCGTTCCTCGCTGCTAACATGCCCTTCTTTGCAATGATTGCGTTAATTGCTTAAATAACGAACAAAATAAAACTTAGAATTTTTATTTAAATAAATATATTCATTTACCAAAATAAAACTTAAAATTTTCATTTAAATAAATATATTCATTTACCAAAATAAAACTTAAAATTTTCATTTAAATAAATATATTCATCTAACAATATAAAACTTAAAATATTCATTTAAATAAATATATCAAATGGAAATATTTAACAAAACAATGCTCGAATAAATTAAATAATAAATGCAAATTATATTGATTATTACTGATGGCGACTAAATAAAAATTTATTTAATAAAAAAATGGATAATTTCAAAATTATTATGCTATTGGAAAATAATTATACTCCAATATACCAAATTCAAATGAATAGGGTATATTATACACATGCACAAAGCGGCTAAAAGTATTTTGAATCCTGAAAAGATAATACAATATAAGAAAAATTCAAAGTTTTAATTTTAATAATTTTATAAAGTTTTTTTAAGTATTTCTATTGATCTAAAAAATTGTAATTTATAAATAACATATATTCTAGGTCATGTTTGATTTAGATAAAAATATTAGATCAACAAGAATAATCTTTGTCTCTATAATATATATGCTTAATTATTAAATATGAATATTGGCGTTTTATTTGTAAATTCATACCTTAATAAATTTAACAAAAAGGTGAAAAAAAAAAGATTTAACAAATCTGGAAACGAGTCTTAGATAAATGAAAATATTTTTTTAAATGAATATGCAATGCACTATTTTATGACTCAAATTAATGAATAAAAATTAGTACGTTCCATTACATTACATTACTCGTAATATTACAAGGAACTAACCTATCATGGAAATATTCGTAAATATCTTAAGAATTAAATAACTTTATTAAAAAATATTTATATTGGCAAATTTTTTTTCACATACAGATACCATAATTGTGAATCTAACATAATCTGGTTGAAAAAATAATTAGAATTTTAAGTTAATACATGTAAATAACACTTCCATTCTTTTTAAACAGTTTTTTTTATTATTAATGATGTTAAATGAGAAATAATTTTTAATTAAGAAAATGCGCACAGTGTTAATTATAAAAAATTATATTAATAATTATACGAAATAAAGTTAAACATTAAAAATTATAAAATCCAGCTTCTAAATAAATTTCATTTTATTTCAATCTACTTGTGACAAATATTTTGCAAGAAATACCAATTAACTTATAATAGCAACCAAATCCTTGTAGTAAGAATGAAAGAATTTTAAAACAAAAAATACTTAAAAATTATATATTAATCTTTTTTGATTTTTAACTTTGAACGACGAGATTTGCCAGGTTAAAAACAAATGTCAGTTCATAAACCTAAAGAATTTTTGTTAAGTAAAAATATTTAAAAAATAATTAAGCTGCAATTTAGACGATTAAAATTTGAAATTAAATTGAAAAATTTAAAAGGTTTTAACAAAATTCTGTTTTGCAAAAAAAATATTCACGAATATAATCGAGAAAAAATCGCTTTCGATAGCGAATATGAGTTGGAGCAAATTCATCACCCCATGTACAGAAGAAAAATTAGAAAATTACTTTACAATTTTCTTTCTAATAAAATTTATTCTGTAAAAAGAACTAAAGGTTACACCAAAACTTCAACCACATATAAAAAGTTATGATAAATTTAAAATTATAATTATTGTACTAATATTTTAAATGATTTTAAAAAATAATGAAATCAAATAATATGTCTTTTTGAATTTCGAAACCAATACTTATAAGAAATATATAAATGTATTCTTGAGAAACGGAATAACTCAGGCCTATAAATGTCATATTTCCGCATTTTCGCATTGAACTCAAACACCTTATAACTTTATAAATTGGGCCGAACTAAACACCAGAAAAACTTGAAATTTTTTTAAAAATTAATCAAAAAATAAATATTATTATTGTAACAAAAACAATGTTGAAAAATTAATTTTTCATTCGATTCAAACCTTATTTTCGGGCACAACAAATTGCCATTCAACTTTTTTAAATGAGAAGTCATTAGAACAATTATGCATTTTCTATATAATAAAAAATCGAATAACTTATTAAAACAATAAATCTTCATATAAAGATTTATTAATAATTTCGTAGTAAATTTCAATTTTTTGTGTATTATCGCATTTGTATTAAATATATTTAATAATTTATTAATAAATAAAAAAATTTAATGATTAATCTTAAACCATTTAATTAATTGGAATATTATTTAAATTTGAACACTACGTTAGTTGTACATTTGTAAAATTTGAAACCGACAAACAATTAATTAATGATTTACAAATTTTCAGCTCAAAAACAATAAACAAATATAACATTTCCTAAATTGGAAAAGGAAAAGCCTATATAACTTTAAATATTAGTTTGTTTATTTTAAATATGTTTTCGTCACAGCCTAGTTGAAATTCCTTTATTTAATAATGGAGAAATTATTTAGGAATTTGTGGCATTTTCAATATATATTTTTAAAATTTACTATTAAAACATGATTAAAAACAATTGATTGAACTTTAGATTTCAAAAAAACGAATATTTATATAAAAGTATAAAATTTAAATAAATATGATAAAAATGAAAGTTTGCTCATGCGAAGCAAGAGAATAAGAAAATTCCTTAATTAAGAATAAATAAAACAAAATTTTTAACTTTTTTTGCTCAAAAATTGAACAATTTACACAATAACACTAATGACGACATTAAATTTTTTTATGATATCATTAAATATTTAGTGTGCCTTTATAAAGAGTCACAGTTTTCGAAGAAATAAAATTGGCAGTTTCTAGTCAAGTTAAGTTATGTACAGTAAAAACATTCCAATTTTTATACAAGCAAATCTCTACACAAAAAAAGGATGCAAATGGAATTACTAATTTTATTAATTTTAATAAAAAAAAAATATTAAAAAATTTTATATTTTAATTCATTGTGAAAATCACATGTAATTTTTATACATTAATTTATTTAATCGAATTATAATAAGAGATTTAATTTATTAATAAAACCAAAAGGATATTTAATGGATCAAATAAATAAGAAAATATTGGCAAAATACAATACAATTAATTTTAAAGCAAGCAAACTTAGCAATTTTATAATTTATAAAGTATATTAAAAGGAAGAAAAATTTAAATAATGCACGTTAACTTAAGTAATATTAAAGCGAGTGTACTAATAAACCAGGGCTCGCAGATAAAAATTTTCAAAAGCCTCATTTGGCAGACAAAAAATCCTCATTTTTACAAATTTATTCAAAACGCATTTAAAATGTTCAAATGTTATATTTTGGGGAACAAAGGGTGATCAGCGGTGCCGATAGGCGCCGTTTAAAATAAATACTAGAATTTCGTAAGATTAAATTAATTCATATACATAGGTACTGTCGGAGAAGGATGTATTTAAAGATTATTATTAATTTTATTGATGGAAATTTTAGACCCAAAAAATCAGGCTAAAACCTCACATCTGCTGATAACTGCAAAAAGATCTTTTCTGTTAAGACAAAACAAATCTCGCAAAATTAGCTAAATAGAATTTTTAATATTCAATTATAAAAAAATATGAGTTAATAATCGTGAAAAAGCTAAGAAATAATAAACCTTAATATAAATTCCAATACATTTAAAATGAAAACAATTGTTGAAAAAATATATCGACAAAAAAAGGGTTAATTTAGCAGATAATTAAAGCTGATATATTATGATTCAACAAAAATTTGGTCATTTGGTATCATGTGAATTATTTTAATATTAAAATTATAAATAAATGGGAAAATTAAATAAAATATAAACTAAAAGTTGCCATTAAATTATATTAAATTTTCGGCACTCAATAAATAAATGTAAAGAAATATTATTTTAAATTTAAAATCAATAAAAAGAATTCGGTTATTTGATTAGAAAAAATGATAAACTCTTCGTTCTTAATGAAAACAAGAAAAAAGTATTCCTTTTTTTTAAACTTTAAGAAGAAATAATATTTGTAAAGAAATAATTAAACTATGGCATTAGTTATTACTGTAAATGTTCAAAAAAAAACATGGTTTTTTGAGCTTCTCAGGTCATAACTTTTTTTAAACTTAAAGAATTTTTAAAAAATTTTGCAAGATAGTAGAAAACACTTAGGGCTATCGCAAAATATTTAGATTATAAAATTTTATTCATTTTTATGCTAAATTATGAATAATTTTCTGTCAAAATTTTTAATTTGATGGTTTTTAACTAACACTAAATAATTTAACTTGGAAAATGGCGCAAAAAACCAATTTCTTTAATAAAAAACACGAAAATTAAAAGCTACATTCTAAATGAATTCATTGACCATAAATATTCAATTTCTTTTAATCTCCAAAAATAAAACATCTATGACTGAATCCAAACAAAGCGTCCAAACCGTAAATAATTATGTTAGGAAGCACATTTCATTGAGTATAAATTGAAGGAAAATGAAACAATTAATAAATTATTAAATAATTCAAATAAAAAGCACAAAATTGAAAAAATAAAATTTTTCATCAATTATTGTTTTATTGTAGAGAGTTAGGAATAATTAATTTATTTTAATTTATTTTAATCTTTTATTATAATTCCTCATAACTCAAAAGTCTTTTCTATTTGAAAATAAAGAAATAAGCAAGAATTTTTCTTCCAGCTAAATGATTGCCCATTATTGTTTAATTGGTCAGCAATCTTCGGCGAAATTACATTTTTTGCATTTGATTGGAAAAGGTGAATAATGCACAAAGAAAAACCGCTTTATTGCTTTTAAAAATAAAAGTTCAATACGAAATGATGTATAAATAAAAATATAAAACAAAAATCTATTTTTTTTTTAAATTTAAATGAAACTAAAATTAAATTCAAATTTTAAATTTACTTTTTTTTAGTCATATTAACAATTTTTTTTAATTTTTTATTAATTATGATACATAACTTACTCAATAAAAATATTACCAAAAAATATTTTTTAGTTGACAATATATTTAATTAACACAATAAAATTAAATTAAATGATTTTTAAAATTTTCATTAAATGACATTATTATTTAAATTTATTTGTATTAATAAAAATATTCATTTTTTGCATTAAGCGTGAATAACGAAACAATAAAAAGCCAAGAATCAAATGCTGATGTGAACAAGAGTAAAGTATAGAAACTTTCAATAAAATATATCAAGAACATAGGAATATTAACAAAAAAAAATTATATTATTTAACTAATACAATACTTATGTTTATGAATTAATATTTAAATGCTAAAGCATCTTGAAAATATAAACAAATTTGAGACAAAAATTTTATATTAATCACAAATTATGTTTAAAATAATAATAATAAAATTAATATTACGCTCAACAAAATAAATTTTAATGTTTGTTCAACAATGACAGTTGGCAATTTTTAGTTAAAAAAATAAATTTAATTGAAATAAGCATTTTTTTATTCCTCAATTGGTATTCAATTAATCGATGGCACAATTCAAGAGCAAAAATAAATATCGCTAAATTGGCGGCGCTTAACTCGATATTCATTGCGCCAAATTCAAACTTGGAAAATGGCGCAAAAAATCAATTTCTTTAATAAAAAACACGAAAATTTAAAGCTAAGTTATAATAAATTAATTATTTACCATAAATTTTCAATTTCTCTTAATCTCCAAAATTAAAACATCTTTCACTGAAACCAAAAAATGCGCCCAAATCGTAAATAATTAAGTTAGGAAGCACATTTCCTTAAGTATAAATTGAATGAAAATTAAACAATTAATAAATTAGGTGTGCCATGTGAAGCGCTTTCAACGTCCTGTCTAGTAAAACTGTCGGAATGATGACCCGATTTCGATAAAGCAGACAATTCTCGATTTGCAAAATTTCGTTCCGCTTTGGAAAGAATGGTGCGAGGTCGGGGTCATTACACTTTTGTGACCATCCTTCCTTGGAGAATTTGGCCACTTTTTGTAGAATTTCATCTTTTTGAGTCATTTCTGCTATTTCTGTGGCAGTGACGGGAAGATGATCAATTCGTGACTGCAAAATAGTGCCAATGAAACATTCAGTTTCAGTGCAAATTTTTGCAATCAAAATATCTTCTTCTGGTCGCGGATAATTCGCGATAAGCCGTGAAAGCATATCGACTTGACCAAATGCAGTGGTATTGGTGTAGCGAATGTCAAATTCGTAATTTGACAAAATAAGTGCCCATCTTTGTAGTCGACTGGCGGCGTAAATTGGGATGCCTTTCTTGGACCCAAAAATGGAAATGAGCGGCTTGTGATTGGTCAGAAGTGTGAATTTTCTTTCAAAAATCATTCGGTGAAATTTTTGGATGGCGAAAATAAGAGCCAAAGCTTCTTTTTCGACTTGGCTGTAGTTCCGCTGCGCTTCTGAAAGAACACTTGACGCGTGCTCAATGACCTTCTCCGTTTTGTCTGGGAAAATGTGGCTTATGGTCGCTCCAATTCCATCTTTTGAAGCATCAGCCGCGACGATTATCGGAAGAGAGGGATCTTACTTAGTTATTCTGATTGTGTCACCAATTACCTAATTGTAAAACGGCAAAGCGTTCTAATTACAGCAAAATGAATACCGCATTTTCTTTTTTTATCCCCCCGGGGGATTATTTTTCAACCTCCTCAGAAAGGGGGGGGGGAGAATAATTTAGACACGGGGGGATAAATGGAGGAGGGGATTATTTTTCGACAGATTTATTTAGTGTAAAATTTTGGAAATTTATTTGAACATGTCGCCAAAAAACGTCATCGCATAAAAATAATAATAATTTTTTTATTGCATTTTTAAAAAAAATCTATACATAATTATTTTAGCTAAAGAATTAACTATATAAACCTACTAATATAATGAAATAGTAATAGACTAAGACTAATAAATAATATTCCATTAAATTCGAATCAAATTTATTACATATGCTTTTTAAGTTTCCTCCATTTGATCATTTTTATTCTAGAAAACGTAATGACACTTTTTAATTTTCTGTCAATTGATCTAAAGAGAAATGTTATCTTATTATTTGCTATATCTGAAAGCGAAAAGAACAGAAGAGCACATGAAAACCATGATATCAAATTTATTAAGGCTAAAGTTTAATAATTTCAAAAATATTCTTATCCAAATAGCAGTAGTTTTATCAACCAAATAGTATGCAATAAATATTAATAATGTATTTATCACAGCCATACAAATATAGCTACAACAATTCGGCGCATAATAGATGTGATAACCAAAAAATAATGCTTGAATCCAAGTCACTTGAAAAGAAAGAGCAAAGACAACAAGGGAATAATAATATATTGAGAGAATGAATATTCTAAATAAGTAAAGTAATAAAATATTTAAGATTTTTTGTTATTAATATAAAATAAAGGATTATTCATTGTGTAAGAACAAAAAATAAACAAAAAATAATTAATAATTTATAGGTTCGTATCTGAAAGGAAATATAAGGTTACACAATCTTTTTTAGAGATAAATGTTCAAGAACAAAACGAATATACATTAAACCAAATACTATTAAATCATATATGCACAATAATACCTTTGAAACCCAAACCCAGCATTATCACGTGGAATTGGTGTTGAAGTGAACACTTATGAATATCAAAATAAATCAATTTTCTTTAATGAATAAAAAATTAAAACTAAAAAACCTAACAATCATCACACAAAAATAAATAAAAAATAAACTAGAAAATTTAATGATGGAAAAGGTAGGAAAATACATAATTAAATTACAATAATAGAATATATTAAAATAAATAAATTGAATTATTTTGTCTGTTAAAGTGTAATCATTAAATTTGAGAGAAATGCATTTATATGTTTAAATAATAATTTGGAACAAGGAGCAAATTATGCTAAAACAACGAACATATTAATTAGAACCTTCACTTAACCTTATAAAAACGAATAATAATAAATTTTTGTTCATACAAAAATGGAATTATAGAAAAATTTAGCCAAAATTTATATATAAATATGAAATGAAACTTACAATAAACTGTTCAAGTTGATTACGAGAAAAAGCAACTAAATGGCATGATGTTTTAATGAATTTTTATTTTAATTATTGTTGGAAGAATGATTAAGCTAATTTAATCATACAAATTTACCAACGAAATACAAATAAACTAAAAATTCATTACAAATGATAAAAAACAAAAATATTATAAATTAAATTATGAATTTTAATCAGTATTAACGAGTCGATCAAATATTTGAGTAAGTTCATAATTTACTAAATTAATTTAAAAGTATTTTTATTTTAAATTGACAACACGTGTAATATTTAAAAACATTATATTTAAAATATATAAAATAAAGAAAAATTTAGCGTAAGAAATTTTTTAATTTAATAATTATTAACCTAACGCTAAAAACTATAATAAAGATTATAAAAAGAAAGTTTTAAAATGAATTGCAAGAAATTTAATTATTATTATAAATAAAGTGAAGAATTAAAATATTTAAAAATTGTTTACAACTTGGATTATATAAAAAGCTGTTTCTTTATTTATTTTTTTGGTTGGTATTTAATAATGAACTTTTCTTATAAGGGAACCACCCGAACTGTAAGTAAAAAAATGCATATGTTTTATATACCATTGGATAGATCAGGGTCGACTTCTATTGTGAATTTTTAATATTACGCCCCCATAAGAAGAAATCAAAAAGTTATGGGGCCTCAAAAATCGAAATTTTGGCTGTGTTTTCACTTAAAATTGGTGGCTCAGTTGATTAAATTCGCATTTTTGGAGCTCGGGTTCAAATCCAGCATAAAAATTAATAAATTTTAATTAATGTATAATGTAATAAAACAATTAAAAAAAATCATTTTTAGACTAAAAAAATTCTTTCTATGGGCACGTAATATTAAAAATTCACAATAGAAGTCGACCATTCTCTAACCAATGGTATATATAACACATATGTTATGACAATTTTTATTTAAATCATTTAATTCACTAATTCAGCTTTAAGACTGTTTGCAATCTTACATAATTAAAATAAATAATTATTGTTTTTTTTCAATCTTTTGTTTTTTGAATTTTTTATTGTTCCATATTGGTGTAGGATTGGGAATAAAAATGCCTTTTGGAGTGTATTCTGTTTAAGAGAATATAATTTTGAAATAAATGTACTTATTAGCTTATAATTTATTTCAATCAGCAATTTTTAGTCTACCAGTGTTATTATTGGTACAATATTTTTTATTAATGATATTAAAGAACGTGTATTTTTACTTTTTTATTAAATTAACCCAAAATTTATTTTTACCTTTTGTGGGCAAAAAGCCACAAAAATTTGCTGGAATTTAAAGTTTTTGTCAATTGTAATTCGACCGGCAGATTAAGTCACAAAATTTGAGCACGAAATATTTCTGAAACATATTTTTGCTCAATTATTATTTGTGTAAAACAATTAAATGTTTTAGTATTTATATTTTTTGTATATAAAGTTAAATTATTTATTTTTCGGTGGTGACCCGATATTTTTTTATTTGACTACCAAGATTAATTGATGTATTTCTTAGTTTCCATTATTGAAATATCTATGATTAATTTATAAGAAATTAGTTTTTCCTTATTTTTATTCATTACAAAATTGTGCATTTATTGATGGACAACATTTTCGTTACTCATATTTAGTTTTTATTACAATATATCTCTTTAGTTAAAAAGGAAACAAATAATCTTTGTCTGAATTGTATTTTTTGTTTTATCTCTTTAATTATTGTTTTTAATATTTTTGTAATTTATGTATTTTTGCTTTATTTTTTTCATACATTAATTTTCTAATGTAAGTTCTTATATTAATTGTTATATTCATTAATTAGGTCTTTATAAGAGGGTTTTATGCAGCTATTAATTGGTTTCGATTACTTCGCGTCCGAATATAATCTAAATTTTTCTTTGAAGCGCTTGCATAGCTAATGTTAAAATGTTAAAGCTTTAATTTTTTACTTGGTTTTTTAATTTTAATGTTTAATTCAATTAACGTGTATTTATTAGCTTTATTCTTATAATTGGTGTGTTTTATTCTTCATTGATAAATTAATTAATTTATAATAATTCTTTTTTTAATTAATTTATGTATTTTTATTATTTAATTTTAAATTGTCTGTAATTTTTCATTTAACTTTGATAATATTCATATGGAAAATATTCTTTCTAAAGCATTTTGTCAATACAATTTTTAACCTTTAAATTGACGGTAATTTAATAAAATATTTGCTATGGTAAAAAATTTTTCTCTATGCAACGATTTTCTTGAAATTTTGCATAGGCTCATATTTTGATCCCCTTTATTGAATTCTCTTTTGTTTTATGAAAGACTTTTCTAACTCGAGATCGGTTCTTCTGTTTTTACAAAGGAAATTCTCGACAAATTTTTTAAATTAGTGGGTATTTTTGGCCTTTTGTCGTGGCGTTTTTTGGTCAAATTGATGATATATGCTCTAAGAAATGAAAAATAAATTCTCAAAAAAATTATCTCAAAATTTATTTATTATTTTCTTAACTAGTATTTTTGATTCTTTGTTTATTTCGTTGCTTTTTGAAGAAAATTTACGATTTTACACCACTAAATTAAAAGTTTTTAGCAACAATTTTCCCATTAAGCAAATATTTTTTGGGGTTTTTATAACCTAAAACTAACAACAAGCTCAATTTTATTATTACCTGAGTAAAATGGCTTATTCAATCTAAGACATTCACATTTATTTTATTTTATTTTGAATAAATAAAATCAGCGAAATGTAAGAAAGATTCAATATTGCAATTTTACAATTAAATAATTCTTTTCAAAAATTTATTTTAGTCAATAATGCTAAAGATTAGACATCGTTTACAATTATTCAAGTAAAAATAAATAAGCAAACTCAAAAATATAAATTTATTTTTTTGAAATGTTTTATACGAGTTACCCCATTTGATAATTTTAACGAATAAACAATTTTTGACGGAATAATTTTATATGCTATTTAATATTATTTAAAAAATTTATTAATTACTGAATTAATTTTTATTAATAATATTGACAAATTTTATATTACCTAAATGAGAAATGCCTCATAAAACACACAAAAAGAATTGAAAAGATTTATATAATATAAAGATGATCTCCTTTGTGATTAATAGTCAATTCACATGGTGATCAGCATGATTGCAAACTATGCTAAATTTCAAATTACAGTGTCTATTTTATTATTTAGATTACCCACTATAAATTAAGACTTATTTGAGAATTGAAATAAAAAATTAAAATTAATAAACACGAAAGCGTATTGACGACAATTACCACTTTTAATGAGCAGCTTATAACGAACAAAATTCCCAATGCATGAGATGGAAATGAATTTAGTGCGAAAAAAATTTCTTTGATAATGCATACACATTTGCAAATTTAATAAAAGAAGATATGAATATATTTAAATACTATCGAATGAATAAAAGATAATTTAAAAGGAATAATAATCAGAATATTTACAATAATTTTTAAATGTTCAGAAAATAAGCAATTCTAATATTTTGTTTAAAAATCAAGAGTAAATATGAAGAACTTAAAAATAAATTGATGTATATATATATATATATAATTTTAAAGCACAAAAGTTAAAATAGACATTTGGAAAAATATCTGATTTGTAAACACCGGCCTGGACAATTAATTAATATTGTGATCAAAAAAATAGATATAAAATGCTATAATAATGACAATTAATTAAATACAATTTTTTATAAATTTGTAACAATAAAAAATATTTATAGATTTTTATTGAGAGAAAATTAAATAAATAAATATTTATATAAAGTACTAAAGTCTCAAAATAAATAAAAACTTAATTGTTAACACTTAAACTTTGACGATGTCCCACCTAGAAAGCCATGATAGAAAATAAAAAACTCTTTAATTATAACAAAGAATTTAATTGTTTTTGGTGAAAATTTTATAATTTACAGAAAAGAAAAAAAATAAACTGTTTAATTAGATTTTAAGAAACATCTTTTAGACAGAAGATAACCGACAAAAAAAAACCTGTAATAAATATTTATTAAATTTTAGTTTAAATAATAACTCATAATTTGAATTTAACAAAATATCTTTTTGTTAAAATTTATGAACTCAAATTAATCAGTATAGAAATAACAATTTTTAATAAAAAAAACCTTTCATAAAATAATAAATGAGGACATAAACAATTCTCAAATAATTTACAAAAATAAATTTTATAAAGCTGAACGAATGAAAAGAAAACCGAAGAAGAATGATTTTGCACCTTCTCCTTCCTGTTTGGTTTTAATTTTTTTTTATTTAATAAATAAATTTTTAATATTACAATTAATTTTTTTTTTGTATTGTCAATCAATGTTCATTTATTTTATTAATTAATGCATTATTGAAATTTAAGGATTGTTTAATTTAAAGAAAAAAGGTTATGTCGGAACTCTGGGGTTCCGACTGCTGATCAATTGATCAGCAGAAATGAAGAAAAGAAGTGGCGGACGTTTCCCCCTCCCTTTCACATGCACCCCACTCCGTTCCACCCCTCTGCTCCCCTTTCCTTCCAAATTGTCAATTGTTTTTGTGATCCCTTTCCTTCCCCGCGCACAATTTAATCGCTAATTCATCAACTCGCAACTTTTCTTCCCCCAATTTCATTACGATTTTTGCCCCGTTCCTCCCCCCAACCGCCGTAAAACTGTTTGTCACTAATTGCCTCCCCTGTTTATTGTGCGATGAAAAACTCAAATTGGAGTGATCAAAGTACTCCGTTTTTCCCTCCCCACAATTTGTGATCGAAATGCCCCATTTTTTCACCATTTTTCCAATTGTTGCCCTCCGTTCGATCAGCCCGGTTTCTGCCCAATTTTCGTCCATCTTTTCAATTTTTTATGTAATTTTGTTAATATTTAAATGGCCCCAAATGAACCCAAATTTGCATTTCCATTCTCCATTTTGCATTTCCCCATCATCAGAATTGTCCCATTGTGCGGTGAATAAATAATTTTTATTTGTTCTTTGATCATCCGGGAGCCTCCAATCCCAGTACACTCCTCCCCAATCACCGTCCGAACAACAAAGCACAACATTGTGCACTTTGTCTCGACAAAGCGGGACAAATTGGCGACCCTGGCAGGGACCGATCTTCAGCGGTCCAACATCGAAGGAAATCGAACCGGTGAAAAGGGGGGACAGAAAATTTGCATTTTTGGGCTAATTTCCGTTGTCCGTGACGGGATTAGCTCATAGAAGTGCTTAGTGATAGTCGTCCGAGGCTAGAGTTGTACCACACAAACACATAACTGTCCGAGGTTGGTGTTTGTGAATTCGGCACCCACCAAAGGTCGTCCGAGGCCTAGGTACTGTCGAAAGGGAATCAAATCCAGACTGATCCTGACGGCTATCGAAACACAACGCAAAGCAAAACACGCGCACAAGCACAAGCAAAGCCATGTCTGGACCAATTCAAAAGGGAATAACAACAGCGCTCAAAGCGCTCGACAATTCAAAAAATGCGCTTTCACTCACGACTCACCCGGACAACGACCTATCAAATGGGGACAACGCAATCAGATTGGAATGCCAACTCGAACGAGTCCGACAAGAGATTCGCGCCATCGAAGGACAACTCGACAGCCTACGCGAATACTCAAATTCGTGGATCGAACTCCTAAGCCGTCTGATTGGAGATGAAAAAGAGGCTGGCGAGAAGGAATACATAAAATTCGACAAAAACGAGAGAATTGCCGACCGATATGACTCAGCAACATCAAAACTCCGAGATTTGAGGGATCTCGAGGCGTCAATGGGAGCCAATGCCAAACTCTTCAGAAACAGAGCCGACAGAGAAGCAAGGGCGGATCAATTGGCCAGTCTGCAACAGCAAGCGCTCATACCACCAGTGATGGCGGCGCCAATGGCGGCACCGACATTCACAGCACCGCTCTATCAATTCCAGCCAATTCAACTGGACAAATTCTTCGGCGAAAAGCGAAAATGGCCCGAATTCTACGAGTCCTTCAAATCAGCCATCGGCAGCCAATCAATCAGCAAAGCACAGAAGCTGAACTTACTCCGCAATCTGCTGGGCGGAGAAGCACGAGAACTCATAGCGGGCTTTCGGCTGGAAGACGCAAACTACGAGACAGTCCTTCAGTTGCTAAAGAACACGTACGGAGCCCCGGAGGAACACATCAGAAATCTTCACTTTGAATTGGCCAACCTCAAGCAATGCCGAAGCCTCCGTGAGACCAAAGACTTTCTGCTTCAACTCGAGCGGCTCACAAGGGAGCTGAACAATGCCGGAGAGGACATCGAAGGTCCTCAAGTGTTCCTCATGCTGGAAAAGAAGCTGATGCCAGCATTCCTACGAACCATCCTCAACAAGAAAGGAGAGGATCCGGCAAACTGGACGACAACCAAATTCCGGGACGTGCTAAGTGAAGCAGTCCGGAAAGAAGTCCAAATCCAAGAAGTGATGGGAGAATATGGCCATCAATATGCTCAGCCAAAAGCACAAGTCGTCTCAGCAGCACATGTACAAGCATCGATAACACCAAACCAAAGGTCACGAAGGACTAACCAACCAACGGCACTGCGGGATATGACATTCATCGCCTCATCACTGGATGAGGGTCACAGACAGCAAGGCTATGTAAGCCAACAGCACACACAACAAGCAAAGAAACAGTGCCAACAAATGCGAAACCAAGTACAGAGCGTCAAAAAGGGTCCGCCCTATCCCTGTATTTTCTGCCACGGCAATCATTGGCACGACGAATGACTAAATGTCAACATACTCAACCAACGGATCAGCATCGTCAGAGAAAAGAAATTGTGCTTCAAATGCATGAAGCCAAACCATCGCGCATCGAATTGCGCTCGACCGTCCAAGTGCTACCACTGTAAACGTCGGCATCCCACAGCACTCTGCCGAGATCAGTGCAAAGCCGAGAATGGCATCATCATGCCTAACACCTCTTGCAGTGAAGAGAAGAGAAATGCCGACAATGACAAGCGACCAACAGCAATCGAACAACAACAAATGTGTAATGCCATCCAAAGCAAGGAAACCAGAGCGTTGCTAATGACGACAAAAGCAACGATCTTCAATCCGTCACGGCCATCCCTCAGCATGATGGGAACCATCTTCATCGATCCGGGAAGCCACCGGTCATTCATCTCAAGCAGTGCTGCCAAACAATTGGAACTGAACATCCTCAGCACAGAAGAATGCTATCTGTCAAGCTTTGGCGAACGAGAACCGAAGCGATACATAAGCGACCGCGTCGCAATCGGCATTTTATGCCCCGACAGGGACAGATTCATTTTCAACCTGAACGCCTTGAAGTTCCTGCTCAACGAATTGCCGGTACTACAACTGAACGCATTCGACAATGACGAACTTCAACAAAAGAAGCTTTCCCTGCCGAACGAGTCACGGCAACCGGACATCTTACTCGGAATGGACATTTGGCACCAGCTGAATGTTCAACCAATTGAACAACTGCCGAGCGGATTTACAATTTGCCAATCAAAAATCGGCAATATCATCAGTGGAACAGGGCGAATCGAGCTCAAGCAACCGTCCAACGTCTCTTTCGTGCTGATGGTCAACAACGATGAATCGCCACAAAGCAGTAAAGCGGCTCAGAGGCAGAAAAACATTCAACAAAAAGAAAAGGATGAACTGAGACGGCATCAACGCAACAAACTCTTGTCCAGTATTGCAACATTGCGATCAAGACGGAAGCAAGAATCGGCTCCCAGCAGCTCAAAATCAATTGTGATTGATCTTTCATCAGACAGCGACGCATCCGGCATTGAGATCATACAAAATCCAGTCAGGGACGGACAAGCCAAATCACCAAATGAGCATTCAACGGCACCAATGCCTACGGCAGTGCAACGGCTAACACCAACAAGGAAGAGTTCATCAGTTGCCAAGCGACCAGCATTTTCATCCAGCAAACAACCAAAAGGAAAAGCAGCACATCCCACACAAACAAGCCAAACAAATGAACTCAATAGAAAAATGAAAGCCTTGTCGCCAACCGCAAGTGGATCAGGCGTCAACCAACATTGCGTCGCTACATTGGCCAGAAGCACGGACTCAAGGACAGCAATTGATAAGGACAGTCAACAGAATTGCCCAAACATGAGCTCGGCAACAATCAGTAAGACACCATCCAAGCATCACTCGTCCGCAATGACGTTAAACTAGCCAACCACAACAAAGGCCAAATGACGTTAAACTAGCGAGCCAACCACCAAACCAACACTCGTCCGAAAAGACGTTAAACTAGGCTAATCACCAACACTCGTCCGAGAAGACGTTAAACTAGGCTAATCACCATCACTCGTCCGCAATGACGATAAACTAGCCTACGCCATCAACAACTGACCGAAACGCTAACCACCCGGCTACCAAGGTCCGAAATGACGTTAAACTAGCCCAATCAACAAGCAACCAGTGTCCGAAAAGACGTTAAACTAGCGAATCACCGAACGTCCGAAAAGACCCACCCGACTGTCAACTGTCCGGAATGACATTAAACTAGCGAACCACCCGGCGGTCAAACGTCCGAAAAGACGTTAAACTAGCACAACCAATCAGACAGCAAACGTCTGAAATGACGTAAAACTAGCAAACCATACGGCGGTCAGATGTCCGCAATGACGTTAAACTAGCAAAGCATGCATCCAAGTTGGGCGAACGAGCCAACCGCCCATCCAGCATCAACAGTCCGAAAAACGCTCAACTACCGAACTGAGACTCGTCACGAACCGGCAAAGCACATCGAGCACGCAACACAGCGAATTTCCGGAACAGAGGCTTTGAAGCGCGTAAACCACAACATCAGAAGTCCCAACAGAGGGGATTGAGGCCAACACAGATGCTCAACCGTGCCAATCCTGATGGAACAGGAATCGCGGACACAACTTTCCGTCAATGGAAGCTGGAAGCAAACCCAGAAGACCCAGACGGCACGCCGAACCCCAAAAACAGAAAACGATGCTTCAAAGAGCAAATTCAAAGATGAGCAGCTTTTTTGGATATTTGGAGATCCGAATATCTCCTTTCACTGCGCGTCGTGCAAACCAGCGGCTAAACAACGGACAGCAAACTCCAAAAGAGGGAGACATTCTGTTTGTCGAAGAAGAAGCAGAAAACCACGGCTTCACCGCATGCAATATGAGCAACTTGGACATCGACAACGTTTCTCTCACCGGCAAAGCACGGATCATGTCATCGGACAGATTGATGCAAACGCTCACCGACCTTCCAAGGCACCTGCACAAACAGAAGCGGAAAAAGTGAAGCAACAGACGGAGGGAGAATAAATTCTCAAAAAAATTATCTCAAAATTTATTTATTATTTTCTTAACTAGTATTTTTGATTCTTTGTTTATTTCGTTGCTTTTTGAAGAAAATTTACGATTTTACACCACTAAATTAAAAGTTTTTAGCAACAATTTTCCCATTAAGCAAATATTTTTTGGGGTTTTTTATAACCTAAAACTAACAACAAGCTCAATTTTATTATTACCTGAGTAAAATGGCTTATTCAATCTAAGACATTCACATTTATTTTATTTTATTTTGAATAAATAAAATCAGCGAAATGTAAGAAAGATTCAATATTGCAATTTTACAATTAAATAATTCTTTTCAAAAATTTATTTTAGTCAATAATGCTAAAGATTAGACATCGTTTACAATTATTCAAGTAAAAATAAATAAGCAAACTCAAAAATATAAATTTATTTTTTTGAAATGTTTTATACGAGTTACCCCATTTGATAATTTTAACGAATAAACAATTTTTGACGGAATAATTTTATATGCTATTTAATATTATTTAAAAAATTTATTAATTACTGAATTAATTTTTATTAATAATATTGACAAATTTTATATTACCTAAATGAGAAATGCCTCATAAAACACACAAAAAGAATTGAAAAGATTTATATAATATAAAGATGATCTCCTTTGTGATTAATAGTCAATTCACATGGTGATCAGCATGATTGCAAACTATGCTAAATTTCAAATTACAGTGTCTATTTTATTATTTAGATTACCCACTATAAATTAAGACTTATTTGAGAATTGAAATAAAAAATTAAAATTAATAAACACGAAAGCGTATTGACGACAATTACCACTTTTAATGAGCAGCTTATAACGAACAAAATTCCCAATGCATGAGATGGAAATGAATTTAGTGCGAAAAAAATTTCTTTGATAATGCATACACATTTGCAAATTTAATAAAAGAAGATATGAATATATTTAAATAATATCGAATGAATAGAAGATAATTTAAAAGGAATAATAATCAGAATATTTACAATAATCTTTAAATGTTCAGAAAATAAGCAATTTTAATATTTTGTTTAAAAATCAAGAGTAAATATGAAGAACTTAAAAATAAATTGATGTATATATATATATATAATTTTAAAGCACAAAAGTTAAAATAGAGATTTGGAAAAATATTTGATTTGTAAACACCGGCCTGGACAATTAATTAATATTGTGATCAAAAAAATAGATATAAAATGCTATAATAATGACAATTAATTAAATACAATTTTTTATAAATTTGTAACAATAAAAAATATTTATAGATTTTTATTGAGAGAAAATTAAATAAATAAATATTTATATAAAGTACTAAAGTCTCAAAATAAATAAAAACTTAATTGTTAACACTTAAACTTTGACGATGTCCCACCTAGAAAGCCATGATAGAAAATAAAAAACTCTTTAATTATAACAAAGAATTTAATTGTTTTTGGTGAAAATTTTTATAATTTACAGAAAAGAAAAAAAATAAACTGTTTAATTAGATTTTAAGAAACATCTTTTAGACAGAAGATAACCGACAAAAAAAAAACCTGTAATAAATATTTATTAAATTTTAGTTTAAATAATAACTCATAATTTGAATTTAACAAAATATCTTTTTGTTAAAATTTATATGAACTCAAATTAATCAGTATAGAAATAACAATTTTTAATAAAAAAAACCTTTCATAAAATAATAAATGAGGACATAAACAATTCTCAAATAATTTACAAAAATAAATTTTATAAAGCTGAACGAATGAAAAGAAAACCGAAGAAGAATGATTTTGCACCTTCTCCTTCCTGTTTGGTTTTAATTTTTTTTTATTTAATAAATAAATTTTTAATATTACAATTAATTTTTTTTTTGTATTGTCAATCAATGTTCATTTATTTTATTAATTAATGCATTATTGAAATTTAAGGATTGTTTAATTTAAAGAAAAAAGGTTATGTCGGAACTCTGGGGTTCCGACTGCTGATCAATTGATCAGCAGAAATGAAGAAAAGAAGTGGCGGACGTTTCCCCCTCCCTTTCACATGCACCCCACTCCGTTCCACCCCTCTGCTCCCCTTTCCTTCCAAATTGTCAATTGTTTTTTGTGATCCCTTTCCTTCCCCGCGCACAATTTAATCGCTAATTCATCAACTCGCAACTTTTCTTCCCCCAATTTCATTACGATTTTTGCCCCGTTCCTCCCCCCAACCGCCGTAAAATTGTTTGTCACTAATTGCCTCCCCTGTTCATCCTGCGGTGAAAACCCCAAATTGGTGTGATCAAAGTACTCCATTCTCCTCCCCTTTAATTTGTAATCGAAATGCCCCACTTTTTCACCATTTCTCCAATTGTTGCCCTCCGTTCGATCAGCCCGTTTTCTGCCCAATTTTCGTCCATTTTTTCAATTTTTTATGTAATTTTGTTAATATTTAAATGGCCCCAAATGAACCCAAATTTGCATTTCCATTCTCCATTTTGCATTTCCCCATCAGAGAATTGTCCCATTGTGCGGTGAATAAATAATTTTTATTTTGTTCTTTGATCATCCGGGAGCCTCCAATCCCAGCACACTCCTCCCCAATCACCGTCCGAACAACAAAGCACAACATTGTGCACTTTGTCTCGACAAAGCGGGACAAATTGGCGACCCTGGCAGGGACCGATCTTCAGCGGTCCAACATCGAAGGAAATCGAACCGGTGAAAAGGGGGGACAGAAAATTTGCATTTTTGGGCTAATTTCCGTTGTCCGTGACGGGATTAGCTCATAGAAGTGCTTAGTGATAGTCGTCCGAGGCTGCACTAACACAATTAGGGGAACAATAGAAGGTCAAGTGTTTTGCTGTCCGTGGTAGCACTTGACTTTAGGATTGGGGGAAGGGGTGAAGCGCGCACAAGCACTCATTAGGGCACAACTCAAGTCGTCCGAGGCTAGAGTTGTACCACACAAACACATAACTGTCCGATGGTTGGTGTTTGTGAATTCGGCACCCACCAAAGGTCGTCCGAGGCCTAGGTACTGTCGAAAGGGAATCAAATCCAGACTGATCCTGACGGCTATCGAAACACAACGCAAAGCAAAACACGCGCACAAGCACAAGCAAAGCCATGTCTGGACCAATTCAAAAGGGAATAACAACAGCGCTCAAAGCGCTCGACAATTCAAAAAATGCGCTTTCACTCACGACTCACCCGGACAACGACCTATCAAATGGGGACAACGCAATCAGATTGGAATGCCAACTCGAACGAGTCCGACAAGAGATTCGCGCCATCGAAGGACAACTCGACAGCCTACGCGAATACTCAAATTCGTGGATCGAACTCCTAAGCCGTCTGATTGGAGATGAAAAAGAGGCTGGCGAGAAGGAATACATAAAATTCGACAAAAACGAGAGAATTGCCGACCGATATGACTCAGCAACATCAAAACTCCGAGATTTGAGGGATCTCGAGGCGTCAATGGGAGCCAATGCCAAACTCTTCAGAAACAGAGCCGACAGAGAAGCAAGGGCGGATCAATTGGCCAGTCTGCAACAGCAAGCGCTCATACCACCAGTGATGGCGGCGCCAATGGCGGCACCGACATTCACAGCACCGCTCTATCAATTCCAGCCAATTCAACTGGACAAATTCTTCGGCGAAAAGCGAAAATGGCCCGAATTCTACGAGTCCTTCAAATCAGCCATCGGCAGCCAATCAATCAGCAAAGCACAGAAGCTGAACTTACTCCGCAATCTGCTGGGCGGAGAAGCACGAGAACTCATAGCGGGCTTTCGGCTGGAAGACGCAAACTACGAGACAGTCCTTCAGTTGCTAAAGGACACGTACGGAGCCCCGGAGGAACACATCAGAAATCTTCACTTTGAATTGGCCAACCTCAAGCAATGCCGAAGCCTCCGTGAGACCAAAGACTTTCTGCTTCAACTCGAGCGGCTCACAAGGGAGCTGAACAATGCCGGAGAGGACATCGAAGGTCCTCAATTGTTCCTCATGCTGGAAAAGAAGCTGATGCCAGCATTCCTACGAACCATCCTCAACAAGAAAGGAGAGGATCCGGCAAACTGGACGACAACCAAATTCCGGGACGTGCTAAGTGAAGCAGTCCGGAAAGAAGTCCAAATCCAAGAAGTGATGGGAGAATATGGCCATCAATATGCTCAGCCAAAAGCACAAGTCGTCTCAGCAGCACACGTACAAGCGCCGCGAACACCAAACCAAAGGTCACGAAGACCTAACCAACCAACGGCACTGCGGGATATGACATTCATCGCCTCATCATTGGATGAGGGTCACAGACAGCAAAGCTATGTAAAGCAACAGCACACACAACAAGCAAACAAACAGTGTCAACAATTGCGAAACCAAGTACAGAGCGCCAAAAAGGGTCCGCCATACCCGTGCATTTTCTGCCACGGCAATCATTGGCATGACGAATGCCAAAACGTCAACACACTCAACCAACGGATCAGCATCAGTCAGAGAAAAGAAATTGTGCTTCAAGTGCATGAAGCCAAACCATCGCGCATCGAATTGCGCTCGACCAGTCCAAGTGCTACCACTGTAAACGTCGGCATCCCACAGCACTCTGCCTAGATCTGTGCAAAGCCGAGAATGGCATCAACACACCTACCACCTCTTACAGCGAAGAGAAGCCAAATGCCGACAATGGCAAGAGACATACAGCAATCCAACAACAACAAATGTGTAATGCCATCCAAAGCAAGGAAACCAGAGCGTTGCTAATGACGACAAAAGCAACGATCTTCAATCCGTCACGGCCATCCCTCAGCATGATGGGAACCATCTTCATCGATCCGGGAAGCCACCGGTCATTCATCTCAAGCAGTGCTGCCAAACAATTGGAACTGAACATCCTCAGCACAGAAGAATGCTATCTGTCAAGCTTTGGCGAACGAGAACCGAAGCGATACATAAGCGACCGCGTCGCAATCGGCATTTTATGCCCCGACAGGGACAGATTCATTTTCAACCTGAACGCCTTGAAGTTCCTGCTCAACGAATTGCCGGTACTACAACTGAACGCATTCGACAATGACGAACTTCAACAAAAGAAGCTTTCCCTGCCGAACGAGTCACGGCAACCGGACATCTTACTCGGAATGGACATTTGGCACCAGCTGAATGTTCAACCAATTGAACAACTGCCGAGCGGATTTACAATTTGCCAATCAAAAATCGGCAATATCATCAGTGGAACAGGGCGAATCGAGCTCAAGCAACCGTCCAACGTCTCTTTCGTGCTGATGGTCAACAACGATGAATCGCCACAAAGCAGTAAAGCGGCTCAGAGGCAGAAAAACATTCAACAAAAAGAAAAGGATGAACTGAGACGGCATCAACGCAACAAACTCTTGTCCAGTATTGCAACATTGCGATCAAGACGGAAGCAAGAATCGGCTCCCAGCAGCTCAAAATCAATTGTGATTGATCTTTCATCAGACAGCGACGCATCCGGCATTGAGATCATACAAAATCCAGTCAGGGACGGACAAGCCAAATCACCAAATGAGCATTCAACGGCACCAATGCCTACGGCAGTGCAACGGCTAACACCAACAAGGAAGAGTTCATCAGTTGCCAAGCGACCAGCATTTTCATCCAGCAAACAACCAAAAGGAAAAGCAGCACATCCCACACAAACAAGCCAAACAAATGAACTCAATAGAAAAATGAAAGCCTTGTCGCCAACCGCAAGTGGATCAGGCGTCAACCAACATTGCGTCGCTACATTGGCCAGAAGCACGGACTCAAGGACAGCAATTGATAAGGACAGTCAACAGAATTGCCCAAACATGAGCTCGGCAACAATCAGTAAGACACCATCCAAGCATCACTCGTCCGCAATGACGTTAAACTAGCCAACCACAACAAAGGCCAAATGACGTTAAACTAGCGAGCCAACCACCAAACCAACACTCGTCCGAAAAGACGTTAAACTAGGCTAATCACCAACACTCGTCCGAGAAGACGTTAAACTAGGCTAATCACCATCACTCGTCCGCAATGACGATAAACTAGCCTACGCCATCAACAACTGACCGAAACGCTAACCACCCGGCAACCAAGGTCCGAAATGACGTTAAACTAGCCCAATCAACAAGCAACAAGCGTCCGAAAAGACGTTAAACTAGCGAATCACCGAACGTCCGAAAAGACCCACCCGACTGTCAACTGTCCGGAATGACATTAAACTAGCGAACCACCCGGCGGTCAAACGTCCGAAAAGACGTTAAACTAGCACAACCAACCAAACAGCAAACGTCTGAAATGACGTAAAACTAGCAAACCATACGGCGGTCAGATGTCCGCAATGACGTTAAACTAGCAAAGCATGCATCCAAGTTAGGCGAACGAGCCAACCGCCATCCAGCACCAGCAGTCCGAAAAACGCTCAACTACCGAACTGAGACTCGTCACGAACCGGCAAAGCACATCGAGCACGCAACACAGCGAATTTCCGGAACAGAGGCTTTGAAGCGCGTAAACCACAACATCAGAAGTCCCAACAGAGGGGATTGAGGCCAACACAGATGCTCAACCGTGCCAATCCTGATGGAACAGGAATCGCGGACACAACTTTCCGTCAATGGAAGCTGGAAGCAAACCCAGAAGACTCAGACGGCACGCCGAACCCCAAAAACAGAAAACGATGCTTCAAAGAGCAAATTCAAAGCGGAGCAGCTTTTTTGGATATTTGGAGATCAGAATATCTTCTTTCACTGCGCGTCTTGCAAACCAGCGGCTAAACAACGGACAGCAAACTCCAAAAGAGGGAGACATTCTGTTTGTCGAAGAAGAAGCAGAAAACCACGGCTTCACCGCATGCAATATGAGCAACTTGGACATCGACAACGTTTCTCTCACCGGCAAAGCACGGATCATGTCATCGGACAGATTGAAGCAAACGCTCACCGACCTTCCAAGGCACCTGCACAAACAGAAGCGGAAAAAGTGAAGCAACAGACGGAGGGAGAATTCCACAATCAGTAGCGAGCTGAAAAACGAAAACAAGCAGAGGAAGCATTCAAGAAACCATCGCAAACACAACGAGAAGCACGGTAATTCTGGAGCGCAAGGAAGGCCGAATCAAAGAAGGGAAGGAAAAAGCCCGACCAATCGAGGACAACTGATGCCGGAAAAATGCTTCTACGGCCCACCGGTCATTGAGAGCGAACTGAACCGGAGATCATCGTCATGTAGGAATTGAGCCCCCGAAATCCAACAGTAACTTCGTCATGGCGCAGCAGAATAGCATCAGCAGCAGACATGGACGCTACAAAGATGCGACCATGAAAATTTAACCAACTGTCAACATGCTCACCGCCAACAGTGGATTGAAACTTCAAGCACAACGGAAACGTAGATTACCGACATGCAGACAACAAAATCTGAATCAGAATCCACCATCCACGAAGAGCAGAAAGTACCACTCAGAAAATACCCATCTACACCAAGGAGCAATCAAGCAAAACAAAAATGATTCAAGCGGAGTCAAGAGATAAGCCAACCGCGCCAAGCAAAAGATGAGCCAACAGCGCCAAACAAAAAATAAGCCAAAGACAACCGAGATGATAGAACGGGCCACACCAACAGAAGAGCGACTACACACACAAATGGGTCAAAACAAGCAAGCCAACCAGCGCGTCAACTCATCCACAGCAACGAACAAACAAGAGACTCCTACGGCAACAAACGTGGACCAGACGGAGGAACATCACCGGAAGGACGAGACGGAAAAGAATTCTGATGGGCCCCAATCTTTCCGCGCCGGAATGTCGGAACTCTGGGGTTCCGACTGCTGATCAATTGATCAGCAGAAATGAAGAAAAGAAGTGGCGGACGTTTCCTCCTCCCTTTCACATGCACCCCACTCCGTTCCACCCCTCTGCTCCCCTTTCCTTCCAAATTGTCAATTGTTTTTTGTGATCCCTTTCCTTCCCCGCGCACAATTTAATCGCTAATTCATCAACTCGCAACTTTTCTTCCCCCAATTTCATTACGATTTTTGCCCCGTTCCTCCCCCCAACCGCCGTAAAACTGTTTGTCACTAATTGCCTCCCCTGTTTATTGTGCGATGAAAAACTCAAATTGGAGTGATCAAAGTACTCCGTTTTTCCCTCCCCACAATTTGTGATCGAAATGCCCCATTTTTTCACCATTTTTCCAATTGTTGCCCTCCGTTCGATCAGCCCGTTTTCTGCCCAATTTTCGTCCATCTTTTCAATTTTTTATGTAATTTTGTTAATATTTAAATGGCCCCAAATGAACCCAAATTTGCATTTCCATTCTCCATTTTGCATTTCCCCATCATCAGAATTGTCCCATTGTGCGGTGAATAAATAATTTTTATTTGTTCTTTGATCATCCGGGAGCCTCCAATCCCAGTACACTCCTCCCCAATCACCGTCCGAACAACAAAGCACAACATTGTGCACTTTGTCTCGACAAAGCGGGACAGTTATATGTAAAATGTATTTTTGCTAATTTTTAATTATTAAAACATTATAAAGTATTATAAAATCAATCACAAAGCATATTGGTTGTTATTGTATATTTACATTTATTTAATAAAAATTATTATTAAATAAATAATTAAGAACACAAAAATATTTACCTTTATTTAAAAAATAAAGTTAAAAAAAATCAAAAAAGCTAAAAATGTTTTTGACGGAAAATTTTTAAAAAATTGCATAATAGTTTATAGATATATATAAATAAAGAAGTTATTATTTAACGAAAATGATATAATATAAAAGATTTTTTATTTAAATAAAAAGTTTTAAGTATTTTTGTCACAATAATTTATTAATTTTGGTATCCAGCCTTTTTTAAAAACTCCTCCGCCAAAAAATAATTTATTTTTTTGTTAATTATTTTCATGATGAATTATTAGTCAATTCATTTTAGACAAGCGATTTATTTATGATAATTAATGTTTCTTAAATAGAGACACTTGTCTAAAACATTCCTCAATCGTGCCCTGCTCTCTGTGAGAATTCAATTTTTCCATTGCTTTTTTCTTTTCCAAAATTTTTTTATTATCCGATTAATAGTGCTTTGTTCTTCCAAGATATTTTAAAGGCGCCATCCAACTTTTAAGCAAAGAGACTAAACGTCGGTTTTATTTTTTTTTGCATTTTTAAATTATTTAATAGTTTTACAATTATAATTAATTAAAATATATAGTAGTCAACTAATATCTATTTTTAGTATTTAATTGTTTCATGAAATTTATTTGTTCTATTGAGACCATAATTTTTTGTTTTCTTAAAAAAGACATATAATTTTACATGCCAACTATTATACTTTAAATTTGAAAAGAAATAATATATTCTTTTATCTTTATTTTTTATATTAAAATACAAACTCCAATATTTCGTATAATATTATTTTATTCAAATAAAGATTTATATTTTTAATAAAATAATTTTTATTCTCGTAATTTATTAAATTAATTAATCAATGCTTCTTCATCAATAATTTAAAATAAGAGCTCAAATAAAAATAAAAAAACTATCTTTTCTCATGCCGAATTGTCAATTTTTCTTTTGATTTTTTAAATTATTTTATTAATTTTAGCTAAATATTTTCATTATAGTCTTATCTTATATTTAATTCATATAATTTTTTTAAATATCCAATATACCAGAAATTATTTCTATTAAATTAATAATCGAGTTTTTTTTAATTTAAGAAATAATCATAAAACTAACTTATTAATTTTTTAATTAGCAGACTTGGTCAACTTTTAATGCTAATTAATATTGTTTTTACCGAATTTTAAATATAAAATCTTAAATATAATTAATACACAGCGCTTATAAATAAATCCGCACAATGATAAAATCAGCAATATTAGCAAAAAATCATTAACGAGAATTGCAATAACCATAAATGTAAATTATTGCGAAACAAGAATAATATGAACAAAATAATATTTATTTTCTAAAAAGTAATTGATCAATAAACCCTATATATACACAACATGCCTGAAAATGCCCATACCAATAAAATTTTGACAAGACAAATTCCTTTAATAAATATAATTAACGAGTAAACAAATATATTTTAAAACATAAAAAATAATTTTACAACTTTAATCGATTACCTTATAAATATTAAATATTCTAAATGCGTGTAGTCACCGAAAGAGTGGTCAGAATTGCTGCGTCGGCGTTTACACACAATATGGCGGCACAAACTGATTTTCTATTCATTCAAGGTAAATAATATTCGAAAAAATAAAAAACTTTTCGATATAAATAAATAATTAAAAAAGTAAATCCTTGATTTTATAAAAATAAATATGATGAGTATAATATAAAACAGTTGAACCAACCCTATATGAAATACATGATTTTATAGTATATTATTGATACGAATAGCGGTATTTAAAAAATAGATTCACTACTACAGATTATAATAAAAAGATTTAATGACTAATTTTCTTTTTCTAAAGAAAAAAACTTTTTGTATTTATTTTGGAAATTAAACAAAATTTAGTTGGTCTTCTGTTATTAATTTTTGACAAAACTAAATTTATTATATTGAAAAAATTAAAAAATATTTAAAGAAAAGATAAATTGCAGACAATTGAAATATTCTTCACAAATTTTTAATAGAATAAAATAGTATATATAAAGTTTTATCAATTTTAAACGAAAAAGTAAGCTTTTCCATCGCTTTTGTGTTGCTTGACCACAGGAATACTCTGGAGAAAAGTAATAAAAAGAAACTAAAAAATTATATGCCCACAAGAATTCGCATTTACCGGCACCATAGCCTGCGGAAGCGTACAATGCGGTCATCAAGAGCGGCCGCGAATTGATCTATGCAAAATGGCCGAACATAATTTGAAAACATAAGAACATCCTTAAACGAACTTTTTTTTTATTTAAAAAATAAATTCTTTCAAAATGAAAATTAAATAATTTATAAAGAAATCTTATGACTTTTCTCATTTAAAACAAAACTATACTGTTAATGAAAAATATGTCTTAGGTATTAATTAATTACTATTAATTATAAAGTAATTACAAATACAGATACTATTCCAATAAATTTAGTCCGTTATTGATTGCATTCATCATTCCAGCAGCATAATATAAAAAAAATATTTTTTGCATCTTTATCTTGTTTTTACTAGATTCTATATAAAGGTGCTACGTTACCTTTTAATAATTATTATAATTATGATTTTTTTAACTAACTTTCGTATTTTATTTAGTACATTATTTTAAAATATGTGTTCATTTTAAATGTTTCTAAGACGGCTTATTCAAATGGAATAATTATAAAAATGAAGCGAGCATTTTAAAATTTATCTTATTTTATTTATTTTAAAACTAAACTAATATTTAACTCAGAAGTACAAATACGCCAATAAAACAATATTATAAAATGGAATAAGCCAGAAAAAAACTGATTGAACGATACGAGAGATGTTCGAAACCGATGAATACATTAATTATTCAATCTAGAATGCACTAATTTTTTCATAAATTCGAATTTGCATAATATCATTTTGTATTTTCATTTTTGGTCTCCTATCTTTAATGTTATAACAATTTTTTATGGTTTCTAATAACTTAATTATTTCAATGTTAGTCAAATAATATAAAAATTGGTTTTAACCTTATTTTGGTTATTTTTATGGCATTTTGTGACAATTTCATCCTATACGGAGAATTTTTTTTCAAAAATAACCGTTTTAAAATTTTATTTAAATATTTTCGTACATATTTTGTTTTTTTAACTTTTTCATACATATTTTAGCATTTTTTTATAATATTTTATTTGTATATTTCGCGATTTTTTAAATACAAAAGGAAGCGATACTTACCATTGAAATGGATTTATAAAAATCAAGTCAAAGGTTGTAACCATTCTATAATCAAAAAGGTTTTTGAATTAATGAATTTTTTAAATAAATTTATATACTTTAACCAAATTTATTCTCCAATTTGTTCCCTGTTATATTATCGTTTCAACTTACAAATAAACGGTAAAATATAATACTTTCTAAACAAATTTTTTTATTATAATTTGTAAAAAATTATATAATCTAATATTTGTTTTTTATATCTGTCCGAGTTTAATTGAAATCCTTCATTATTATAATATATATATGAATATATATTCAACCAATTATTACATGAAAAATAAGTAATTTTTTTACGAATAAATAAACTCTACGATAAATTAATTTTAAAAATATATTTATGAGTAAGTACATGTATTTAAAATTTAATTTCAATAATAATAAGTTTTCAAAACATGCAAAAGATAAAACAATAGCTTAAAATTTTTTTAGCAATGTATGTTTGGGACGGTGTCGCTGAAGTGCATCAGCGCATGCGACGAGTATAATAAAAAAATTATAGACCTGCTAAAAATTTAGAAAATTTAATATACAAATTAAATTACCTTAATAAGAATTATATTGAAATATATATTTAAATTAATAGCTTATATTATAATAAAAATAAATTTATAATATTTAGGAATAATTTTCTAAATAAATTTTTAAGCAACCATACAAATTTAACCTATGATCTCGTTTACATAATTAAATAAGAGCAAAAAAACATCATTAAAATTTGGCACAATGGTATGAAAAACAATATATAAAAAATTATATTGAGATTGTTAGTTTGCAATATTGATCACTCACGAATAAACTATAAAAATGATTCAAAAATAATATATTCAAAAGAATTCATTATCCATCTACTCAATATATAAATAAATAATATTTATCATAAATAAATTACCATAAAACAAAAATATAAATAAAACCATAACCACTAATAAAATTGGGATATAAATAAATTAATTTACTAAATAAAAGACATCTTTCTCTTATATTAAAAACATAGTAAATGTGATTAACATTCATAAAGAATTGTTTTAATCTACAGGGTGCGGCATAAGTTCTGCAACCTGCCTTTCCATGGAAATTCCAATTCATAATAAAAAGAAAATCATATAACTTGGCAATTTCATTTAATAGGATCTTAGTTATTAGAAAATTACATCAAAAGTCCAAAGTAGTCATTAAGAGTTGAGATACATGCCTCCAAAGGCTTCCGAAAATTGACCAAAATGTCCGCACCTATTTTTTCGGCAATTTCGTCCCTGGTACGCTGAAAAGCCTCATTCAGCGCCTAATTTGATGCTAATCGCTTGTTCAGATTCTTGTCCATAAACGACCAAGTGGAAATTTCACGTGGATTCAAATTCGGTAAATTTGAGGGCCAAATGTCTTGGCACCAAAATCCAGGAAACAGATTTTCACTCAGCTGAATTGAGATTTTCGGCCCGTGTGCCGGTTTCAAATCCTGTTGAAGGACGAATTGGTTTTTTCTAAAGTGCCCTTATGCCCAAGGATAGACTACGTCCCTTAGGATTGTGTTCTGTTCGACTATCGAGTTTATCTTGGTGTTTTTTTGATTAACACCAGGGAGTCTTGCCGATGGCACAAATGCCGTCTCAAAACATCACGGACTGGGGTAAATGGCTCCTTTTGGTGTTTTTTTATAATGTACCCCTTCTGTCGGAACAATTAACAGTGATTTTGGCTGTTACGATGGCTTTTGATGGTAAAAATTTTCTAAGACGTGAGACGAAATTGCCAAAAAAGGGGGTGCGGACATTTTGGTCAATTTTCGGAAGCCTTTGGACGCATGTATCTCAGCTCGTAATGACTATTTTGGACTTTTGGTATAATTTTCTAATAACTAAGAAATAAATTACCATAAAACAAAAATATAAATAAAACCATAATCACTAATAAAATTGGGATATAAATAAATTAATTTTCGAAATAAAAGGCATCTTTCTCTTATATTAATAACATAGTAAATGTGATTAACATTCATAAAGAATTGTTTTAATCTATACATATAACAATTAAAAAATTGAAAATTCTTAAAATTTCTAATGCTAATAAGAATTAGAAGTAAAAAAAACGAAACATGAATGAAAATCATTTTGAAAAACTAATAAACTAAACTTGTTCAGAATTTAATATCATTAAATTTAATTAAAAGATTTAAAAAAGAGAAAACTTTAAAAAATATTAATTACAAAATAGAATAACATTATGAAACAATAAAAAAAACTTATTAATTTATGAAACAGTTATGAATTGAAATTAAACCCAAAATATTTAATAATGGAAAAGAATAATAGCCTTCTCAAAATATTAAAAAAAAAGCTTTTAAAAATAATTTTGTTTTATAAAATTGAGGTCGAAAAAAGCTCAACAAAAAAAGATATACCACAAGAGAAAGAATAGTAAATCTAATAAAAAATAAATAATAAGAAAAAAATCATTTTTAGGCATACTTTACTTAAAAAAAATTAAACTATTAAAAATTATAATTTAAAATAATTTATTTAAAACAAAAACCCTATTTAATTTTAACAAGTGGCTGATATGCTAATGTATGTAAGAAACAATTTAATTAAAAAATTTTTTACTCCGCATAAGTCCGTATCCAGGAAAAATACGGACCCGTATACGGATCAGGGTTTTTTGAAAATATTTTTTATCAAGAAAAAAACATTTTTTTTACTATAATTCAATTAAGACTTGTTATATATTTTATTATGAACATTTAACAAGTTTTTGATCAGAAAAAATAAAATTGCGAGATAATGAAAAATTAATATCTGTAAATTTCAAACACTACTAAACCAGAGTGGCCAAGTTTTTTTTCAAAATAAGAGATAAAATGGCTCAAAAACTAAGAGTCGGACCCAAAAAATAAGACCTTTTCTAAAACTAATAGTATCAAATCTGCATTTGGCCGCAAAAAATCATCATTTGGGGTCAAAAATCAGCATTTCAGAGATTTATTCAAAATAAAAAAATCAATAAAAATGTTTTTTTTTGCAGCATGATACATGAATTTTGTTTTCCCATATTTATCAGTTCTTCTTTGGTTTTCAGCGAAAATTTTCAAACTAACCGCCCAATTTCAATATTTTGGGAAAATGGCTTCACAAAATTTAAACATGTACTTAATTTCATCTTAAAAAACGTAAGAAAAAATAGTCAGTAGATAATAAATCTGAATTTTGTCAATAATTTGACGAAAGTTTATAAAAATTCTTATGATAATATACTATACTTTATAACAAAAAAAAGAGCAAAAAATTAAACAATGTCGGCAATTAAACGATCGCCGGCCGCCAATGTGTGCACCAGGGATGGCATTACGAGACACCAAAAACTTTTAGAAATCGGAATTCCGTGCCATCCCTGCTGGTGTCCACCACACGACCATTGGTTTGCACAAAACACATTGATCATTTATATAAATTTTGAGTAGTTTGTAGTTATATTAAATCACTGAAAATAAAAGCAATTAATAAAATGGATTTCTAATCATTTTCATTTTATGAAAAATGAATATTAAAATAATATTATTTTTCTTATTATTGCTGAAAAATTTAAATAAAATTTATGTTGGTGGAATAAAAGAACAAAAAAATTTTGACGAAATATTTGGCCAAAAATGGGACGAAAAATCGGAAGAAAATGGAGAGAATGAAACTGATCAAAATGGAATAAATGGACAAATTGATGATCAAAATGAGGCAAAAAATGATCAAATTTTTGATGAAAATTTGGAAGTAAAAGATGAAGAAGAGAGTGAAGAAATGTCCATAAATGATGGTGATCAATTGGAACAATTGCCAAGAAAAAGTGAAGAAATTTGTGACCAAAATCGCATTTTGAATCACAAACAAAAGAGAGAAATTGCGGAAGAGAAAATTAAGCAAATTGGAAAGAAATATTCGCCAAAAGAATGGAATAAAATTGAAAGAAAAATTGCAAAAAATTGGGAGCAAATCAAAGGGAAATTTATAAATGGAAAAGGGAATTTGGAATGATGACGAAAAAAAATCATTCAATTGAAGAAAAATGTAACATTTTCAAAGCAATTTGATCAAATATATGGCAAATTAAACATGAAATTAAATGGCAAATTGGAGGGAAAAAGTGAAAAATTGGTGAAAAAAGAAAAAATTAATGTTAAAAAAAGAGAACTTATTGAAAATTTTTTTAAAATAAAAACGAATTTATACAAATGGGAAAACATTCACAGGAGGAATGGAAAGAATTTAAAGTAAAAATTAAACAAATGTTTGGAGTGAGTTATGTGACGATTGAAAAATGGACCAAGAAATTAGGCATTAAACAAAATGCTAAAAAAGGTCACATTTAAATAATTTCACTCTGTTTTAAAATAGTTTAAATTATTTTTCAAATTTAAACATTTTTAGAGCGAAAATTTTTGACAATTGCTGAGAAAATGGAAAAGATGAAGAAATATTATCAACTGAAAAAACAAAATCCAAAACACACAGATTGCCAAATTGCCGCAGAATTGGAAATTCCAGTCAGATCATTATGCAGATACAAATCCGAATTAATGGGCGATGCAAAGAAATTTTGAATTAGATTTATTGGATACAGAATAATTTTAAAAAATTTAACATCCCGTAAAAAATGTGTTATCTATGATGCATAAAACTCAAAATTTGGTAATTTGGTTGCCCAAAATCCCCTCAAATTCCAGCCCCAAAATTTTTTCTAAATTGTTGAAATTTTGAAGATAGCCAACAGAAAAATTAACAAAAGCTGAGTTCAAAGAAAATGCTAAAAAAATTTATTAAATACGATTACCGTACCAGGAGCTTTATTTCCAAGCCCCTCAAAACGGAACGGGCCAACTCCGTCTGAGCCAACTTTGAATCAATATAACTCTTGCAGCTGTTGACCGAATACAACAATCTTGATATCATTCTAAAACTAATTCACAGGCTCTATTCTATTAGCCTACTAATAATGCTTCATCACTTAGAAATAGCTTAGAAATATCTTCTAAACATCTAGCGCTTTCGGATGATATCATGATTCTGAAGTTTTTGGCCAACAAAGAGAAAAGATATAGCTTTTTGAACATTGTTAAGATGGAGTTGACACATACCGCCTCAAAAGGGGGGCTCTAATTTAGGGGAGGGGGGGGAGCTATATTTATAGGAAATACGGTATTGCATGGGTTGCCAAGTTTCTTACAGCAATATGTTTTCCCATGGTTCCCAGATGAAATTCTTCTTCAAATGCCTCATTTGACTGACATAAAATACTTAATTTGTTCGATTTGTGAACAAATTTTGATCAATATGAAAATTTTTGACGATACCCCAAAAATCGCATTTTGAAAATTTAATTAGGACTCATTGGCCTTCGAAAAAAAAAAATTGAAAATTGTGAGGCTAACAAATAAGGTCTCTGGTAAATTTGCAACCCTTGGAAAAAACGGATAAAGGAATGAAAATCGAAAAAATAATAAAATAATATAAACATTAAAAATATGTACTTTCTGTACTAATTTTTTAAACATTTAGTACTTGAATTTAAAACAAAATTTTATATCAAATTATTCGAAAATACTTTTTAATTGGATAAATTGCCCGATTCCCGAAATTGAAAAGGGTAATTTTATTAAGTGCCAAATTTGACGACACCCTCTGCTGCTGGAAGTTTTTTTTCATTGTACTCTCCCACCTTTTGTGCTATATTTGCGAAAAAATTTGAATTTTTGTTTGACTTCGGGTCTGGGATTCGGAATTGGTCGAAATGGATGCCGATTCGTGATCACTGATCAGTAGAGACCGGACTTTTAGGCACAAAAATTTCTCAAATAGGCACCTAAAAAAGGCACGAAAAATGTGAAAAAAGGCATAAAAAGTTACCAAAAACGTAAAAAAAGGCACGAAAAATTGGAAAAAGGCACGAAAAATTCAACATTTTCGACAATTTTTTAGTCCATTTTCAACAAGGTATAAAGGGGGGGGTCCGGTGGTGCCGATAGGCGCGCCGGGAAAAATTTTTTTTGCAAATTGTAAGAATATGATAAGAAAAATTGCAAAAAATTTAAAAATTTCCCATTTTTTTAATGCTGAAAAAGGCATGAAAAAAGGCACCAAAAGGCAAAAAAGGCAAAAAAAGGCATCAAAAAGTTCAAGCTAGAAGCTTCAAACCAAGTTAAAAACTCGTTTTTCGTGCATATTAGGCCGTAGCAAGTTAGCAAAAAAAAAAAAGGCATATGCCTCAAAATCCGGTCTCTACTGATCAGCATCACCCCCCCCCCCCCAACATCCTAGGAAATGCGTTTTACACGACTTTATAAAAATTTTATTTATTTTTTTATTCTGAATTTTTATTTTGTTTTTTTTTCTAAAAATGGGCGGAGAAAAAGCAAAGTTTTACCAAATGTTTATCAACAAAAAAAAAGGTTAATTATTAAAAAAAATATGTAAAAAAACTCATAAAACTTCAAAAACACGAAAAAAGTAACATTAAAATATTATGTGGATTTTGATCAAAATTTCCGCGCTTAATCATTTCATCAACAATAATAATCCATGGCACGTGATCAGGAAGAGTTGGCAAACATCTTGGCACACTGATCAGTGGCCAAACGCATGACAGTCGCATGTAGAGATGGGATTTTTATGTGCTTTAACACACATTAAGAAAATATTATACATATTCAAATTCAGAGAATAATAAATGAAGAAATTAAGAAATATTATATGTTTTTACATATTTTTACGATTTTTATAAATATTTTATGATTTTTGCCTATTTAAAAAATTATTTAAATTAGTTATTATAATTTATCTCTATTAATATTTGTCGCATCCAATTAATAATAAATAGTGTAATTTTAATCTTAAAAATCCGAATAATTTGCAAAATCGTCGTCGGCATTCAAAAAATTGACTTTGTCGGCAATTAAATGATCGTCAGCCGCTAATGTGTTCACAAAAGGTTTGGCATTCCGAGGCCTCAAAAATTTTAGAAAATCAGAATTCTTTGTGCCATCCCTGGTGTCGTCCACTACACGGGACGTTAGTCAAAAACCATCAAAATTGGAATTATTCATCTTTGACAATTTGTACAAATTCTTTTTCAATATATCGTATCCAAATAGGGCCTTTATAAACAATTAAATAGAATCAATTAAAAACAAATTCCAATTAACTCTCAAAATAAAGAATTAAAATATTGCAATTTTAAACATTTTTCAAATAAAAAATCACTCAAATTTCAATAAATATTTAATTTTTTAATTAACAATTATTTAAATATCCGTTATGTGTGCAATATTTTATTTTTAATTGATCATGGCATATTTTTTATCCATTATCATATAATCACTAGGGATGCCAAAAATATGCACGAAAAATGCCCAATATATGCGCATAAATATGCAAATAAAATCGTGAAATATGCACCAAATATGCATAAAAATCGCAAAATATGCACCAAATATGCATAAAAAACTTGAAAATAAGGGGTGAAAATAGTTAAAAAATTTAATTCCTCATAAATTTTATCGGTTGTTTTTGCAATTGCAAATCATAAATTTTTCAAGATTTCGAAGTGAATCTCATCCTGTTGTCTGCCAAAATGTGTTTATAAATATAAATGGGCGCTTTACTTCGCAGGATTGTATTGCTGGCACGGTTGACAATACACTATTTTTCCGTCCGTGGTGTACGTTGTTTTTCCGTCAATCCTGTTGATCCACCCGCGAATCCATTCAGATTTGTATTTAATTTTAGGCATAATTAAATTTTTCCTAAAGGATATTCAAATCGGAAAATATTTGATGAAAATGGCAAAATATACAAATAAAAGTCCCGACTTTTATACGCAAATACATAAAAGAAGATGTTTTTCCTACTAATAGACTACATAGAATCCAATATGCTTTTGCATATTTTTGGCATCCCTAATAATCACTGTTCTAACTATGATTGTTTTATTGAAATACATTTTTTATTTTATTATTTACTTATATTTGCTCAAATAGCATATAAATTAGTGTAATTTATTATTTTTGCTTTCTGTTTGAAAAAAGTTAAGTCATTTTTTAATGTTAAAAAATATCGAAATTTATTTATTTAAGTATCCGCAAATATTATTTTGTATTACATTTAATATAGATATTCCTTGTTAAGCTCCTGCCGATGCAGTTGCGCGGCAGGCCATCCAATTTGAACGGCACGACTTTAAAAAATCTTGCTTAACATTATATAGATTTAAATCGAAAATTTTATTATTTGCTTCGTATATAATTATTAAACTTTTATTTTATATTTTTATTAAATTTTCTACTTTCTAAACATATTTCATCAATATAAATGAATTTTTTTGATCAATTAAGTTATATATTTTTTGTTTATTTAATTAATGTATTGTCAGCTATTTAATTTTGCTTTCACTTGTAATAAAGATCATATTCAAGTTTTTGTTTGCGAAGAAGATTTTTATCAAAATATCAACATTTAGAGATGACGATTGGCTGGCTTTACGGCACGGATGATCTCGGCGATCGGTCCTTCTTTTGGTCCAATATGTATTGATTGGTAGAAAATTTTTTTTTCAAATTTTTGCTAATATATATTTATTTTTGTATTTGTTATTCACGCAAAACAATCCATTCCAAAAATTATAAGAAAAGAATATCGTCCACCACTTTTTTTCATTTGAAGGCTTTTATCCACCTTTATATAGGTAATCAAAAATTGAGTATTTTTTATTTGAATTTAGTTTGGGTATTTTCATTACTTTATCTATTTAAAAGTATTTATGAATTAAGTTTCCATATAATTTTTTGACTTTACTTTTGTTAGTATCTAAATATTATCGGATATTAGTTATCTAGAAAATATAAATACATAGAATTGTCAATTATTATATTGATTATTTGTCAGCGGCGCCTATTTGCAAAACTCGGGAAAAGCATTTTGACACTTTTGATTTATTATTTGTTTATTTTTATTATTTGATGAGTATCTTTAGATGATTTACGATAATAATGTGTACTTTTCACTTTTATTAATTTCTGCATATCGGTTTGGTTTTTTAGTATAAATCATTTGATAATGACTTTGATTTCAGAAATTTGTCATTATTTTGAAAAAAATTTTAATGCTAATTTTAAGTTTCTGTTTTAATTCATTGGGGAATAGAAGAACTGTTCTAATCCATTCTATTTTGATATAAAAATTAATTTTTGCAAAAATCCACAAAGTTGCATTTTAAAATCCATTGTCCATCGTTTAATTTTTCATTAAATTAATATTAACATATTTTACATTTTACAAATGAAATTTTGTACTGAATGAAGTTCTTTATTAATTTAATAATTTAACAATTTGTCATGTCATGTCATTTCATTTATTTTTAATTTTCTGTTACACGTCCAGTTCACTCTTTTCAAGAATGTCAAGAAAGTTGTCTCTTTGAAAATGTTTTATCTGAAACAAGCATATTTCGAATGCCCTAATTAATAATTTTCAGTTAAATTTTGATATTTATTTTATTTATTTTTGAATATTTATTAATTAATTATAAAGTTGAAATTCAGTTGAAATAATTGTTAAAATAGATTCTTTTCTGTTGCAATTTTCTTGATTGATTGTGCGAAAAATAATTAATAAATCAACAAAATTTTTGCTAAGCTTCAATAGATAATAATTATTATATGAAGGCATAAATATTAACTGATCATAATTAATTTTTTGAAATTGTTTTGTAAAACAATTACTTAATTCATTTCTGCATATATTTATTCAACTTTAATTTTTAAGTATCACAAAACCTACTGTATTTTAATTTTTTGATAAAGATTATAAATTTAAATTTTTATTCATAAATATTATTACTAATTGCTGGACAACAAAGATTATTAAGTTATCTTTTTTATTAATTTCATGACAGGATATCGCTCATCAGTTTATTTCAGGGTTCTCATCTGTTCTGATTTATCAGAAATGTTCTGATTTGGAGGGTCCAAATCTGATAAAATAAAAATGTTCTGATTTGTCAGAAATGTTCTGATTTTGGAGTAGCGATCAAAATTAGTCCTGATTTCTTAAATAAACTCATATTTTTAAAATTTTATGGCATAATATCACTATTTTATCAAGAAATAAGATTTTAGGCAAAATTTAAACAATTTTTTGGACAAAATGTTAACGAATCGCATTAAAATCACAAAATTTTCCCGGCGGCGCCTATCGGCACCGCCGTACTCCCCCCCCCCCCCCCCCCAATGTCTCCCAAAATTTTTGGAAGAAGCGCGCCGTAAAAATGTGTTTTTAAAAGTTAAAAAAAATCGTCGCTTGCTTGACTTTTAATTGCAAAAATTACCCTTTTTTTGGTGAAAATCTGTTAACAAATCAGAACCAAATACAAAAAATTTTCCGGCGGCGCCTATCGGCACCGCCGGACCCCCTCCCCCCGCCCGTTCACCTAGTTTTTTGAAAAAATGCGCCGCAAAAAAAATTGTTAAAAATCTGATTTTTTTGATCCCGAATGCACTAAATATATACGATTTGCTTATTTTCTCCCCAAAATCATTAAAGATGTAATTGTTGGCGAAAACTATAATATTTAATACCTTTTTGATCGAATAAATTGTAAAAATAACTGTTTTAAAGCAATTTTGCAAAAGGTTCTGATTTTCGACCCCAAAATCTGATTTTTTGGGCCCGATGTTCTGATTTTGAAAATTTTTCGATGAGAACCCTGGTTTATTTGCGCCCTGGATTGGTTCTTGTATTGAATTTAATTTATTATAATCATTTTGGTATTATTTCAATGACTACTCAAAGAAATAATATATTTTTTGTTTTTTAAACTATTTGATGTTTAAAACCTTTTATTATTATTATTCTTATTTAATAACTTTAAAAATAATCAAATTTAAAAAAAAAGAATTTAACAAATTAAATTAATATGCTTTGAAAATTGTTTGATTTTCATAGGAGTTTTTGTTCAAATTTATTCTTTTAGAAAAGAATTTATAAATTCGATTCTTCATACATTTATTTGAATTTAATTTTTAGGTATTAAAAAATTCCTTGTTATTTTAAATTTTTGTTAATGAAGACTCTGTGTGTTAGGTTCAATTTCTTTTATTTTTTCTGCATTTTTTGATGGTACCTCTAGTAAATTTAGCTCCAAAAAAGCGTGTTTTAATAAAATCAATAATATTAAATAATTGATGTGAAAAAAATTTAATTAAACTAAAAATCACAACATCAAAATATTAAATAATAATGAATTTTTAAAAATTGGAAAATTTTGAGTATAAAAAATTATGTTATATATTAGTATTTCGTTTTTTAAATATAATTATTTTCTAATTATATTTTTTTACCATTAAAACAACCAAATCCTTATTCCCTTATTTATTTAAAAAGCTAAATATTTTAGAATTATAGAGTATTTTATTTATGAGTAGAATAAAATTTGATCCTCGATAGGTTTTTATTTGGAAATTATTTTAAAATCTTTAATTAATAAAATATTTTGCCCATCTTCAAAAAATTGATTTATAGTTATTATTTTATTTCTTAAATTATTTTGAAATTATTATAATTATAATTTTATTTTTTGCCTTTTACAAGGATTGCAATTTCAATTCAGATATACTATTTATAAAAATCGACCATTGTTTTTATATTTAGAGTATTATTCAATAATTTTGAAAAAGGTTATTATTAATTTTAATTGATTAATAAAATGAAAAAGGTAGAATCATGCTTTATCGTGCAAAAAATAGCAGTTATTTATAGGAATAATGGCTTATTAATAAGAATAAAATTTTAAATAAAGTTTGTTTATATATTTTTAGTTAGATTATTATTTGATCCCTTAAGTTAATGAGATCCCATATTGCCAAGGTTTGGTCTTCATTAAATGTTTACTATACTTTATCATTTTAAAATTTGTAATAAATCCAATCATAATCAGTTTATTTTCACCAAAGCTTTGAGACCTTGTTTGTTTAACATCACATCACACTAGCGCCTCAACCGTAACGAATTTTTGTTTGAATTTTAATTAAAATCCCTTTTATTATTTTAATCTGCAATTCAATAATATAAAAATATTTAAATTGGATCTATATAAATATAACTAAATTGGATCTATCTCTTTCTTTGATTATTATGTGTCATATTTTTGTAATGCTTATATTCTTTTTATTTTTATTTTTAATTTTTATTATTTTTTTGTTTTTATAGTCCTATCCTATTCTTGGGTTGATTTATATTTTTGTTTGATTTTTCATTTGGATTTAAATACCTAATATTATGTATTTATTATTAAATTTAAGGGAGATTCAATTTTCTAGCTATAAATGTTATAATGTTTCCATACACCGATTCCGTGGCTTCGAGCCACACCAAACTCTAATATGAATTACATTTATACAATTAAATATTTATTATAGTTAATCATTTATAAAAACTTTATTTTTATGAAAGATAAGTAGTAATTGTACTAAATGCAGAATATTTATTAATTTAATAATTTGTCATTTGATTTCAATAATTTTCAATTTTTTGTATTACTTTCACTTGGAGCATGGTTTAAATAAGAAATGTTTTACGGAAAGAATTATTTCAATTTTATCGAAAATTGTTCAATTAAATTTTTAGGAGTATTTTATTAATTTAATTTTCATCCTTTATTGTATTTATTTTATTAATAGGAATTATTACACTATTTTTTGTTTATTTATCTGTTTTGATTTGTAACATTTCTTCTTTATATTTTTTCATTTCTATATTTTTATCTGTGAATCGAATTTTAAAAAATATATTTAAATTTTATTATGAAAAATTTGCTTATTAAAATTATTTACTATAGGTTATATAAATTTAAATAAATATTGCTTATGTATATTTATTCATTTATTTTTCCTAACTCATCTATTTTGATTACACTCTCTTTAATTCTTTAAATTTTTTGAAATTTCTTCTGTGCTTTGGTTTATTATATAGGGATGGAAATTTTATTAAAGAAAATTCCCGAAATAGGTAAATTAAATATGTATAAAAAATGCTAAAATATGTATAAAATATCTACAAAAAGCGACAAATATATACTAAAACAGGTAATAAAATTTTAGGAGATTATTACTTTTTTTGGAAAAAAATTCTTCGTAAAGGATGGAATAGGCTTAAATCACATTGTATTTAAAAAAATTTTATATCTATTTTTTGAAAAACCGATTTAGTAGTATATTGACAAAAAAATTTAAAATTTTTAAAAAGAAAATTTTTCTGCAAATTCTTAAAATATGAAAAAATGAAAATGTATACGAAAAAATGTGAAATTTTATGTTTTTGGGAATATTTGATAAAAATTTCTTTAAAAAATCATTAAAATTGCAAAACATGTAAGAAAAAATGCGAAAAAGTTCAAAAATATATAAAAATATGTACTTATGTATTATTTAGGCGAAAAATTGGGGTGGAAGGCCGGATTTGAACCGCCGCTCGGGGCCCCTTACGTGGATCCGTTGTCTTAGCCACTAGACCACATCCACCACTGGAGGGATGACTGTTGTTTTGGGGCCATTTTTCCTTCATTTTGGCCCCTGTTGCTTTTTGCTCCCACAGCAATTTGAGCTCCCACAGCTATTTTCGATCAGCCATTACATTATGTAATACAGAAAAAGCCCGAAATAGATACAAATATGTAAATAGAAGTCACGATTTTTGTTCGCAAACACAAATTTTTT
>SIJG01000070.1:657640-686391 GCA_023374025.1 Heterodera schachtii | reverse complement strand
ATACTTTTGCACCGCCAAAAATTGGGTCAATTTGGTTGTGGCGCTATAACTTTTTGATGACTTGACTAATCGAGATACTTTTATTTTTTTAACAGGCAAATATTCGTAGTGCGACATTTGCAGACCGACTTTTGCGGACAACTATTCCCTATTGAACTGTCACAAAATTTTTTTTTTTAATTTTCAAATACTCCCGAAATTGAAATTAGTGAAGGTAAGCTGATGCAAGGCGACTGTTTCAATTTGAGAATTTTATTTATCCTAGAAGTACCAAACCAAGTGGAAATTTTTTTTTTCTTGCTTCTCTACACGTAATGAAAATTGGCAAAAAAATTCGCTATTTTAATACATATAAAAGTCATTTTAGGATTTTATACCAATGAAAATTTTTTCGTGTTTCACTTCCATCCTTTGGTTAACCGAAAGTTTAAATCTTTTTTACGGCATACCTACAATTAAATTAACAAACAAAAACTAACAATAGTTCTATCTTTTTTCCAAAAATTGCCTATATTTTCTGTTCTAAAACCATTGATCCCAACTAAGTACATCTATATTTATCAATGGAAACTAAACTTTTTAAAAATAAAAAATTTCCTTCGTTGTTGATTGCATTAGTTGATAGATTTATTTAACTCGGAAAATCACAGATAAAACCAATTTGGTCACTTAATTTTTGAAAAAATAAATTTTTTTTGTTGTTTTTTTAGACAGTTCAACCCAGGAATAATGGTCCGCAAATGTCGGCTAACCCAAATATTAGGGGTTTGTTTTGGCAGAGGGGATAAATTCATTCAAACACTCATCTCTTGGAGAAAAGGTTTTAAAGTTAAAAAAATGTTTGCTTCCATACTTTTGCACTTGACCTGTAAGTAAATTATTTTTAAAAGTTAAACGATAATCACGACTCTGCCCGATTTACTAAACCTATTTAGCTTTTAATTTTAAATTTAAAGCACTGAAATGGAAAAACATTTTTTTATCAATGGTTTTAATTTAAATTGTTTTAGATTTAAACATTTATGGTCTGTAAAAAACAGATAAGGAAACAAAAAGGTGAACATGTTTTTAGTTTTGTTTGAAATTTCTAGAATGGATTTCTATATCCATATTTTCCATATTTCGCCTGAAGTAGGAACAACTGTCCATCCAAGGGGTTAAATTTGCCATTATAAAAACGGCACAGATGACCACGGTGCACTCGTCGTCAAATCGGCACTTTGTCAGCGCCACCGTTCCGCCGGTGTCCATCGTGGTCAATCTGTCCTCTTGCTGCAACTGCACCGCCAACAATTGCTGTCGCTGCAACAACAGCAACGAGTTCAAGCAGTTACCGCCCCCTCCCGCGGAAGGTGGCGGCGGTGAGAAATGATTGGTCAAATAATGCGCCGGTGCCGACAAAGAGAAACATTCTCGTCAAGATTTTGTCCATTTTTTCTCATACAGGCCCGTAACCGAATGGCGAGGGGGAGGGATCTCTCCCCAAAGCAAATTTTTCTAAATTCTTCAATTTACTAAAACACTTCAGCCGCTTTAATTTTTTTGAAAATAAATTTAAAAAAATAAAAAGGTTTTCAAATTTCCCCTATTTCTTTTTTTGTTACGGGCCTGATTACTTTGAACAATTTTTCACTGGAATTTGCATTACTCAATTTTTACCATGTTCCGATGTCAAATAATTGTCCATTTATTTTTATTTTTTCCAAATTTTAGTGATTTTTTATGCATAAGTCTTCTTCCTCTTCGTTTCATTTCATTTGGCGAATGTTTTTTTCCATTTTATGCAATTTTCAGAGGCTGTCCCTAAAGATAAATACCATAAAATTGTTTTATGGTGTTAATTAGTGCTTTCAGATTTAATTGGGTGCTTTTAGGGACAGTCTCTCTCATTAGATAATTTTCTTTTGTCTGTTTTCCATTTCTTTTGTTTATGTGCTTTTTGCGTATTTTTATTTTTATTCATCAGCTTCTTGCTTTTTCTCTGCTTGGTATTTCCGTCTTATGAATAAAAATGTGTTTTAAATATTATATTACACTGTAGTTGGGACTTGGATGGTCGGAATTTTCTAAATGACACTCTTTGGAGTTAGATTTTAGAAAAAAATTGTTGAATTTGCCAAAAAGCACCAATTCCGAAGATGACTTGGACAAATTTTTCATTTTTTTTGTCTATCTCTTAACCAAAAAAACTTAGTCAGCTACATATTGTCAGAATGAGCCATGGGATAAACCATGTTTGCTTGTCCTGAATTTGGTACCCCTTCGGTTTGGGTCCCATATTTGGTCAAATTTTTCAAAAGCTTAGCCAGACAGTCAGACAGTGCACTATTTCCTTATTTTCTTTTTCTCACCCCTTCCCTTTCCCATACAAAATGCTGCTGCACAGCCAGCATACGGCTGCTTACTGTCTACCCTACCACCCGCCGCTGCGCCGCGTAGACAGACAGAAAGACAGTGCACTATTTCTTCCTTCTCTCCACTGTTTAAACTAAAGAAAATAAGGAAATAGTGCACTGCCTGACTGTCTGGCTAAGCTTTTGAAAAATTTTACCAAAATATGGGACCCAAACCGAAGGAGTACCCTGGATTTTTGTCCAGAAAACACAGGTCAAAGTCGTACATTAAGCAGAATTCTTGTTTTTTCGAAATAAGGGCATACTTAAAACTTGGATTTCCCTTCAAACAAATCTGTAAAATGAGGACATCCGCGGACCAAGGATTTAAGTGATGAAAAAAAAATTTTTCCCCGTTTAAAATTTTTGTTTTAGCCTAGGCAATAAATTACGGAAAATGCGGTAATTGAATAAAAAAGGAAAAGAATTAAGTTTATCCATAAGACACAAGGAAAAACATAAGCAAATAAGCAAATGAAAATAAAGAATAAAATGAAATTAAAATACGCAGAAAATGAGATGTTAAGTTAAAATGTAAAGCGCAAATTCTTGGCAGAAATTCAGAAAGGGCGGTGGCCGCCCCCACCGCCGTGCCCAAACTTGGGCAATTCTTTGTGCTGTCCAATGTCCAGTTTATCCGTTGCCCATTGACTCGTAGACGCTAACTGACCTTCCGTTGCCAATTGGAACGTAGAATGTTCGGCAATCGAGGCATCGAAAGTCGGTGCCAATTGCGGTTGGCGCTGATCAGTCCCGTGCTGCTTCTTCTGCACATGAGAGAAGGGGGAAGGGAGGAGAGATTGGCAAATAGCGGCATTTAAGCCAGTGTCCAAATTAGGGTGCAATACCTTCGCCTCCCCGAAAAATTAAAGTAAATTTCTAAAAAAAATTTACAGCAATTTTTTTTTTAATTTTTTTTAGAAAAAACAGCAATTAATCATAAACCTTTAAAAATCGCTATTGAAGTTTTCAAAAATCTTTCGAGATATTCTTTTAAAATTCAGTTTTTTTTTAAAATTTCTGGGAGGGGAAAACGAGCTGCTCCCCAAAAATTAATAGTAATCATATTTTGTGTGTGTTTATGGAGGACTCAAAAACCTCTGTGCGCTTTCGCGTAGAGAACTTCAGTTTCGACACGCCGTCGCCCAAAGCTTTGAAAACATTGCGAAACGGACGGTGTTTCTTCGGGCTCGGAATTCCTATTAATGAAAATAAGCGTTAGTGCTGTTTATATGTTTGGGGGTCTCTCATAACCGGCAAATTCCCGGGTTTTGGTTTCGATTCCCGGCAAATTTCGGACTCCGTTCCGAAGCCACGGGCTCGGAACAGAACAGTGAACCAGCATTCACACAATGTGGAATGCGTTGAGTTTTATAACTTTGTGTGCCCGTCAAAAAAACCTTTTCTCGCCTGTGTCACTTCGGCGTCGTTCTCGACTGCTGCAGTTCCACCGGGCATGGTCGCCTCCTGTTGACGAAGAGGGAAGGGGGATTATAGAGCCAGGTGCGGGACGGGATCCCGCGCGGGATCCCTTATCCCTGCGGAATGCCGTCCGCAAAATTTTTGAGTTCCAATCCCACAGCGGGATCTTTTTCTAAAAAAGTTTAGAAAGTCAGTTTTTGATTTTTTGACTTCGGAAGTAGGTTTTTGAATTTTTTGGTTCAATCTTTTTGAAAGCTAAAAATTTTTTTGAATTATGTAACCATTAGAGAATTCTTTGATGAGCGATTGAATGATTCCAAGAATGTTAAATTTGAATGTTTCTAGAACAGTTAATTGATTGAGTAAAGTGAAACCCGCAACTGCGTATTTTTTGTTTGTTTGTGATCCTAAGAAATACTTCTTGAATGCCAAACAGATGAAGCCCAAGACTCGGTGGCGGGTGAGTTGTTTTTCGAAACGTCTCGCTTGCACGCATTGTCAGGCTTTGGCTCGCTCCGCCGAGTATTGGCCATGAGTCGCTAAACGACGTGTTGTCATGGCGAGTTGGCAACAACTGCAGCTGACTCAGCGTGGGGACATTTTGTTGTTGCGGCTGCACCTGGCAGAGAAGCGATTGAATGGGGGGGGGGGTTAAAAAAATGGGGGGTGGAAAATGCAAAATGTCCCGAAACAAAATGAAAACACTCGAAACTTGAGACCCAAAAACACGAACAAAACCGCCGAAAGGTAGAGGATTACATTTTTAGGAAAACTTGGGTGTTGATGAAAAAATTTCTACCGACAGAAGATAAATTTGGGAAGTACTCGGATTCCTGTCCCGGAAACAAATGATAATAACCCAAAATATGAAAAACAAAAGTTTCAAACCAAATGAATCGGATGCTGAAGGAAACTGGTGTACTCCGGGTGATCTTCTGAGAACATTAGTAAGGCAGAACTGATGGTATTGCTGTGCGCACAGACACGGCGAAACAATGTTTTTAACGAACGGTTCTCTTCTTGTAGGTTACGAATGACCTAAATTTTGAGAATGCAATACACTCTTAGTGATTTTGCGACAGAAACTTCTTGCTGTTCGGCAACGCGAGCATTTTGTTGTGCAACTTGTTCGTCATGCGATTTGTTGATTAGTCCGCGCACCATCTTGAATAGTATTTAAAAAATGATTTTGGATCTAAATTGGTTTGCGATTTAAATATAAATCCATCTAATTACTAGGGAAATGGTCGTTTCGGCGCCCACGGTTCCGGCGCCAACACTAGCTTTTGGACTATAATTTTTTCTTTGTCAACCAAATCTAAAATTCTTAGTATCATTCGAAAGCCCTTCACATGCTTTAGATTTGGTTGACATCAATCAAAAAAATCATTGTCAAAAAACTAGGGCTGGCGCCGAAACAACCCCTACTCTTTTAATGCAGTTTATAAGCTTTTATATATGATTTTAAGCATTAATCTTTTTCCAATTTTCTGATAAAAAGATGAAGTTCAAAAATGAAAAATTTGTAATCATTTAATTTAATGAAATAAAAATTGTTATGGAATTTGGATACCAATTTTTTTAAACATATAAATTTATTTTTTTTGGCGAATCGTTATTTATATTTCGAAAATAAAAATATTAAAACAACGTGATTGGACAGGTAAAAACCCACGGGCCAGGTCGTTTTCGTATTACGAGCACATGTTTTTTGACTATAACTTTTTTCTTTGTCAACCAAATCCAACGATCTTAATATCATTCGAGAGCCCTTCAGATGCTCTATTAGCCTGCAAATTTTCAAAAAATTTCGTTAAGTTTTTACAAAAAGTTCGGGCCAAAAAAGTTGGAAAATCTGGTTGTATGAATTCTTCTGGCCATAACTTTTTTGAACCTTTACGAGATTTTTCGAAATTTTGCAGGCTAATAGAGGACACTTAGGGTTATCGAAGGATACCAACAATGTTGGATTTGACGAGTTGGGTGTCGTCCGATTGAACACAACTAGAGCATTACGGTACCAGGATTTTTTTGCAAAACCGTAATCGGACTTTCCTGGACCTGAATCTGGGTTTTCGACCGGAATCCGGAACTTAAAAAAATTTGAAAAATTTGAGTTAAAATTAGATTACGTAAGTTTTGATTTGCCTGGACCGGGACCGTGCTGTCGCGTTTCTTAAACCCGCCAAAATGGGTTTGCGCGTTTCTTAAATCCGCCAATGGGTTTGAAAACAAAAATGGGTAACACAAATAAATTCATAACTTGGCTTAAATTCACTCAAATTAATATTTCATGGTACCATTCAATAGCTCTAGGTTCTCTATAAGAATATAATTTTTTTAAATTTTTTACTTAAATAAAAAAAGTTATGGCATAAAATTTCAAAAAATCTTAAATGAGAATTTTTTGCCTAGAACATTTTTGAAACTCAATGAATTTAGGGCTATCGAATATATAAAATAATTTTGCGACATTTGCATTTTAAACACTTAAATTTTAAATGATTGTAATTATATATGCATGATACTTGCAAAAAATATAGCATGTTCAATGCTTTATAACTTTTTTTATACTTAAGGAAAAATTTTTGAAAAATTAAATTCTGAAAGAGAACAGTTAAAGCTATTGAATAATATCACTTAAGATTAATTTGGTGGAATTTGAGCCAAGCTATGAATTTCTAAATATTACCCATTTTTTGTTTCCAAACCCATTGCGGATTTAAGAAACGCACCAGCACCACCGGGACTTGGAAAATGGACCGGCGGGGCGATGTTTTGGGACCGTGACTTCATAGTCCAGGTTCCAGCTTAAGGCCGGGGGGTAAAATTGCCGAATACGGTATCGGCTCAAAATCGCACAAAAACACTTAAATTAGGTGCTGACAAATTAAAACGGTCGAATTCGGACAAATTTGGTATCATCTCTTGACGAGCTAAGTCTAAAAATCAAGGAATTCAGTCGAAACAACGCAATCTTAGTGTGGACAACTGAGTCCCAGTGAAAATGAACACTTCAGTACCAAAAGAAATAATCATTTAAAAGTAGGGCTGCACGGGGGGACCAGAGCGTTTGGGCCCCCGTTTTTGGGCCCCCGCGTTTGGGCCCCCGTTTTTGGGCCCCGGGGTCGTTTGGGACCCCGTTTTTGGGCCCCGGGGTCGTTTGGGCCCCAGGATCGTTTGGCCCCAACTTAAAAATAGAAAAATGTGCATTTTTAAAAATTAAGATTCTAAAAACTAAGCCTGAGGGATCCCTTGCCACTTGGCATAAGTTAGCTTTAATTAACATTCGCTCATTTTTTTTACAATTTTACTTATTCCAAATCCTATTATTTTTCAATAGTTAGCCAATTTGATGTACATTCTGATTTGGACATTTTTCAGAAATGGCTAACCCAATTGCAACCAAAAAACAAAAAGTAAAATTGTTTTACGAAGGCCACCTTCACACCTTCGCTAAAATGAGTTCTGATGGGATGACAAAATTTTGGAGATGCGAGTTCAAAAACAGCACCGACAAATGCAACATCGCAATCAATTTCACAAAATTTTGGAGTTTCTCCGGGCAATTTCTCGCAACTATCGAATGAACCAGTGATTTTTTGTTTTATTGTCCAAATTACCTTATGAACCCGTGAATTTCTTTTAATTTTTATATTTTTTATTGTTAAAACTATTGTTGAATTTATTTTTAAAATGTTTATTTTACATTTTTATTCTGAAATTTAAAAAGTTGTTTTTACTGTGATTTTTCATTTTTCTGTACTTGGGGCCCAAACGACCCTGGGGCCCAAACGCGGTGGCCCAAAAACTGGGGTCCAAACGCCCCCGACTCTGCACGGGTCCAGGTATTTGGGCAAAAACCGGGTCCGGGTATTACCGGGTATTGAAAAGCCGGGTACCGGGTCGGGTATCGGGTACCCGGTGAAATCAGGTATTGAAGAAATTTTTAATTTTTATTTCCTTCAAAATTATTATTTTACAGAAATTTTTTTCTTAATAAATGCTAAATTATTATTTGACAATTTTTTATTGCTATTAAAACACTTTTTTTTGCGGTGCGTTTTTTCCAAAAAACTTTTCGGGAGCAAGGGCGGTCCGGCGGTGCCGATAGGCGCCGCCGGGAAAATTTTTGAAAAATACCTCTGAATTGTTAACAGATTTTATTTAAAAAATGATCAAATTTTCTGATTTTAGCCAATATATTTACAGAATTTCTATCAAAATGTTCAAATTTTCAAGAAAATATAGTTAAATTTTCAAAATTTCTTATGGAAATATTGTAAAAATTTAAAAAATTTCTGGTAAAATTCTATGAAACAAGGATAGTTTTTTTAATTTAAAAACTTTTAAGCTTTCTTTACTTAATAATAAAATGGCAATTTTTAACAAAAATTTAAAATAAATGCTAAAAAAAGAAGTGCTATAAGAAGGAAAATTATTTTTGCTTAATTTTTGGCTGAAAATTATGTCATTATTTGTCACTATTTCGGACTTTTTGCCACTATTCTGTTACTGTTTTGGCATTTTTAATCACTATTTTAGTTAACTATTTCGAGAATTTTCGTCACTAAAAAGTCGCGACCTTACACATAACTTTTGCCAAAAAAACCTATACAAATTTTTCCTTTTTTTTTTTAAGAAATGCCATATAAATTATTTTGTAGATTCCCAAGTTCTATTTTTAAACTAAAATTAAAGACACTTATTCCAAAATAACTATTAAATTTTTCAAATTTAGAGCAGTTTCTGGTTTGTACTTTGTACAAAAAAGGGACTGGGATGGGATTTGCGGTAAAATTCCGGGCGGGGCCCCGGCCCCGTCCTGGCTATAGTGAAAATGTTATATAAGTCAGTTTTTTTTTGTTTTGTTTTATAAATCCAAAAATAATTTGCATTTGTCCACAAATGGCCATATTTAGAGCTTTGAGTCTTTTTAAACAAAATTTCATTGATGAATTTTGTTTAAAATTTAGAATTTATTTTACGGTGAAGCTTCACATACTTTTGCCAACAAAACCCTATATAACATTTTCCTTTTTAATTTTTAAGAAATGCCATAAACTTATTTTGTGGATTCCCTAATTCAGTCAGCAAACGGCACTGCTCTTCCTGCGGCAGTTTCTGCCCAATTCCTTGGCCCATAATGGCATGGCATACCTTTTCCCATTCGATGACACGTGGATGCAAAATGTTGTGAAGCAGCCAACTGGAAGAGAACACATTCGGAAGGGCATCTTCAACGGGGATGAAAAGCACGAACTCGAACAAAAGTTCGGGCGGAAGGCATTTGGGGGCCATTGTCGGGAGAAGCCGGGGACAATTGGTGGCTAATTAGCTAATTTGTAAGAAACAGTTTGCAAAGTGTGGCAGTCTCAGCAGAGAAATGGCCTCTGTGCTTCTTTCTCAAGAAGAGCACTCTCTTTCTCACTTTTCCTTTCACTTCTCACTCTCATTTTTTACATGTTCTTTTCCACTACATTCTCTCGCTTTTCTTCGTCGTCTGTCTGCGTTCATTTTGTCTTCCTTTCGCTTACACTTTTTTCTATGCTTCTCTATGTTCTCGAAAAGGAAAGGGAAATATATGAGAGAGAGAGATGGGGGAGAGAGAGAGAGTGGAGAGAAAGGAGAGAGAGAAAAAAGAGAGGAGAAAAAGGAGAGAGAGGAGAGAAAGGGGAGAGAAAGGAGAGAGAGAGAACAGAGAGAGAGATAGAAGAGAGTCCAACGGCGTGCCAACGATTCGTCAACTCAGCCAAAAAGCGACAATTCGTAAACTCAGTCAAAGGCTCCCTGAAAATGCGACACCGGCGGAAAATGCGACATCAAATTTAGTTTTTTAAAAATATAAATTTATATATTTTTTGAATTTAGTCTGAAAAATGAGCATCAGTACCAAAAAATATTTGTTAAGTGTGGGTAAGTAGATTTTGTAAAATAATAAAGGGAAGATTGGCGCAAGTTCGAGTCCGTTCCGCGGTAATGAATTTTTAAAATATTTTTTGAAGCAATTGCATATCCTTGGTATGATTGATGAGGACAAACTTTTTTAAAGCAAAGGTTAAGCATCTTGAAGCACATGAATAAAGTTATGAGTTAGAAAATTTTCATTTGCTTAGAAAGGGTTTCTAATCATCAAGAGCTTTTGAGTGTCAAACATTCCCTAATATAATAAGTGAGAGGAAACTCCGCCCCTTTTTTGTTTGCAGTTAAATTGGCGTAAATGTTTGGCGATTTGTTTATTTAATAAAAAGAAGAGAAATTCAAAAATAGCGTTAGAAAAAGAAAAGAGAAAAAATATGGAAAATACTGAAATTAAAAACAAACGAAAAAAAAGAATCGATCATTTTCATGATAAACAATTTTTAAATTTCAAAATAACTGCAAAATTATTATTTTTGAGTGTATACAAATTTAAGTTAATTATTTCACATTTGTTTTAATTTTGGTTTTTTAAACTCTTAAATATGTTACAGTCAGGTGCAAAAGTATGGAAGCAAACATTTTTTTAACTTTAAACCTTTTCTCCAAGAGATGAGTGTTTGAATGAATTTCTCCCCTCTGCCAAAACAAACCCCTAATATTTGCCTGTTAAAAAAATAAAAAAGTATCTCGATTAGTCAAGTCATCAAAAAGTTATAGCGCCACAACCAAATTGACCCAATTTTTGGCGGTGCAAAAGTATTGAAGCAAAAAGTTTAATTGACCAAAACTCAATTTTATGTAGAGAAAAAATTCTGAAAAAATTTCTACTAGGCCAACTTTTGATTCTGATCAAAAAAGTCTTTTACACCAACTTGATCAGATCACTCCTTCATAGTGATCTGAAAAGCCAAAAATAGCTTGAGATCGGGAAAATTTTCTAAAAAATTTGAGTAGGCCTATCAGAAAGAGGACAAAATTCTCTACCGAATTGCTTTTTGGATGGTGGGTCTACGCCGTATACCCACAGAGCAAGCGAACGTGAAACATTGGACAATCCAAAAATGACTGATTTCTACCGTATTTCAAGGGAAAATGGTAGAAAACTTAACATTTTTATGGTAGTCAATTTTGATCACTTCGCTTGCTCTGTGGGTATACGGCGTAGACCCACCATCCAAAAGGCAATTCGGTAGAGAATTTTGTCCTCTTTCTGATAGGCCTACTCAAATTTTTCAGAAAAATTTTCCCAACCCCCTACGAATTTTTTTAGAAAATTTTCCCGATCTCAAGCTATTTTTGGCTTTTCAGATCACTATGAAGGAGTGATCTGATCAAGTTGGTGTAAAAGACTTTTTTGATCAGAATCAAAAGTTGGCCTAGTAGAAATTTTTTCAGAATTTTTTCTCTACATAAAATTGAGTTTTGGTCAATTAAACTTTTTGCTTCCATACTTTTGCACCGCCAAAAATTGGGTCAATTTGGTTGTGGCGCTATAACTTTTTGATGACTTGACTAATCGAGATACTTTTATTTTTTTAACAGGCAAATATTCGTAGTGCGACATTTGCAGACCGACTTTTGCGGACAACTATTCCCTATTGAACTGTCACAAAATTTTTTTTTTTAATTTTCAAATACTCCCGAAATTGAAATTAGTGAAGGTAAGCTGATGCAAGGCGACTGTTTCAATTTGAGAATTTTATTTATCCTAGAAGTACCAAACCAAGTGGAAATTTTTTTTTTCTTGCTTCTCTACACGTAATGAAAATTGGCAAAAAAATTCGCTATTTTAATACATATAAAAGTCATTTTAGGATTTTATACCAATGAAAATTTTTTCGTGTTTCACTTCCATCCTTTGGTTAACCGAAAGTTTAAATCTTTTTTACGGCATACCTACAATTAAATTAACAAACAAAAACTAACAATAGTTCTATCTTTTTTCCAAAAATTGCCTATATTTTCTGTTCTAAAACCATTGATCCCAACTAAGTACATCTATATTTATCAATGGAAACTAAACTTTTTAAAAATAAAAAATTTCCTTCGTTGTTGATTGCATTAGTTGATAGATTTATTTAACTCGGAAAATCACAGATAAAACCAATTTGGTCACTTAATTTTTGAAAAAATAAATTTTTTTGTTGTTGTTTTTTTAGACAGTTCAACCCAGGAATAATGGTCCGCAAAAGTCGGTCCGCAAATGTCGGCTAACCCAAATATTAGGGGTTTGTTTTGGCAGAGGGGAGAAATTCATTCAAACACTCATCTCTTGGAGAAAAGGTTTTAAAGTTAAAAAAATGTTTGCTTCCATACTTTTGCACCTGACTGTAAGTAAATTATTTTTAAAAGTTAAACGATAATCACGACTCTGCCCGATTTACTAAACCTATTTAGCTTTTAATTTTAAATTTAAAGCACTGAAATGGAAAAACATTTTTTTATCAATGGTTTTAATTTAAATTGTTTTAGATTTAAACATTTATGGTCTGTATAAAAACAATTATTTCCTTTTTAATAAAAAAAATATCCGACCAAAAACAAGCTGACTGAAAAAACCGAATTGGGTTCAAATAATAGACCTAATGTCAAATAAAAATATTAGTTGTTAAATGATTGAAAAATAATGCAATAATAAAAAAGATCTTCAACTTTTTTTTTTTGTTAGTATTTTGTTTTTAATGTTTCACTTTAGTCAATTAATTAATTATAGCAAATTTTGGACTTTTGGTTTTTTAATAACATACGTATTTGTTTTGATTTTTTTTTCTTAAGTTATTTTCTGAACAAAAATCATTTGCAAAAAACAGATAAGGAAACAAAAAGGTGAACATGTTTTTAGTTTTGTTTGAAATTTCTAGAATGGATTTCTATATCCATATTTTCCATATTTCGCCTGAAGTAGGAACAACTGTCCATCCAAGGGGTTAAATTTGCCATTATAAAAACGGCACAGATGACCACGGTGCACTCGTCGTCAAATCGGCACTTTGTCAGCGCCACCGTTCCGCCGGTGTCCATCGTGGTCAATTTGTCCTCCTGCTGCAGCTGCACGGCTAACAATTGCTGTCGCTGCAACAACAGCAACGAGTTCAAGCAGTTACCGCCCCCTCCCGCGGAAGGTGGCGGCGGTGAGAAATGATTGGTCAAATAATGCGCCGGTGCCGACAAAGAGAAACATTCTCGTCAAGATTTTGTCAATTTTTTCTCATACAGGCCCGTAACCGAATGGCGAGGGGGAGGAATCTCTCCCCAAAGCAAATATTTCTAAATTCACCAATTTACTAAAACACTTCAGCCGCTTTAATTTTTTTGAAAATAAATTAAAAAATAAAACGGTTTTCAAATTCCCCCTATTTTTTTTTTGTTACGGACCTGATTACTTTGAACAATTTTTCACTGGAATTTGCATTACTCAATTTTTACCATGTTCCGATGTCAAATAATTGTCCATTTCTTTTTATTTTCCAAATTTTAGTGATTTTCTATGCATAAGTCTTCTTCCTCTTTGTTTCATTTCATTTACACGGCGAGTCAATTTTGGGCTCCAAGCGCAAATAAGTTTATTATTTATTTAGTAATCAGAACGCCAAAACTTTGCAAAACTTAAAATTTTTTGCGGATTTTCCCTTGTAAAAATGCAAGAGCCGATCTCGAGTTAAAAACATAACTTTAAAAAAATAAACAGGGATTCGATAGAGGAGGTCGAAATATGGGCCTATGCAAAATTTCAAGAAAATCGTTGCATAGGGAAAAATTTTTTAGCATAGCAAATATTTAGAATTGTTTACACAAAAAAATGGTCTTTTCCCGAGGCAAATCTGGGTTGGCAAAGCAAATGAACAGCTTATCTGCAGAAGCAAGACGAAAGCGGAAGGAATGGCGCCAGGAGCATGCAAAAAAAGCTGGTTCAACACCAAAAAGTGACGAAAATTGATCAAATTAATTTTATTTTTAAAACACTGCATTTTTCAGTGCCAAAGCAGACCGAAGCCGCGCCAACAGCAGGTGGAGAGGGGACATCGACCCAAGCCGCCGAAAGTGAGCCGTCAACGTCAGCTCAGGACCTTCGTAAGTCAAAAAATCACTATTTAGTAGCAAATTTAAAATTAAGGACCGCGTTCAAGGCCATTGACATTGACAGCGACTCCGATCAGGCACCATGTGCGTGTCCGTCCAAAAACAACCGAAAACGCAACACAAATGGAATTGACAACTGCCGACAAAGCAACACACATGGATTTGACAATGATGGACAAGGCAACGGACGTGGATTTGGCTTATGAGGACGCCGCGACACAAACCGAGCAATTTGACAAACAGTTGAAGGAGCAGGAACAAGCGATCAGCTTTCTTCGACAGCAGGTCCGCAACAGAGACGCACTGATCGACGATCTGCGCCGTCAATTGGAACAGCAGGTGGAGAAGGACCCGCCAACAAGTAAATTCTGCACAATTTTAGAACCACATTTAGCATCCAAATTGTTTTTAGCATCCACACGGCGCAAAAAGAATGCGGCAACATTGGAGCAGACCTCGCGGCGAAATCTCGCGAAGAAAATCGCTGATGTGATCGATCGAGATCGGTCGCGGTCAGTGAGCCGATGTTCACTGCAAACTCTGCATCGTGAAGTACGCCACAAATTTGGACACTACACACCGATGAAGAAGGAACAACTCCGACAACAACAAACAATCCATGAAGAAGATGGGCTGCTTTTGCTGTCACAGCTCGGGACTCAAAAAGCGTATGAGAGGATGAAGGCACTCTTGCGTCTGATCGGCGGAAAATTTGATGTTTTCCCACCATTGAAAAAAGTAAAAATGATTATTTTTAATTCAAAAAAAAATTTTTTTTTGGGTGATCAAAATCAAAAAGGAGATCTGCGCAGCACTCCAATATGAGACGATTTCAACGCCGCATGGAATTGGTTTTTTTGTTCCGACATTGCCGGGGCACTGGAATTCAGATTGTCCGCGGCCAAGGACAATCTGATCAACTTCAGACCAGACGAATTGATTTTAAAATTGAGCGGCGACAATGGCCAAGGGTTCACGAAAAATAACCATTTCCTTGGCCCATGCTTCACATCCAAATTCTCCGGCCAACAATTTCATCGTGGCAGCATTTCCCGCAAATGACAAAAGAGAAAATTTGAGCAAATTCTGCGGTAACATTTGGCAACAGATCGACCAATTGAATGAAATTGCGGGCAAAAAAATCAAATTGTAAATTAATAAATTTTTTATGAAATAAACTCAAATTTTCAGGTTTTTTGGCGGTGATCTGAGCTTCTTGTGGGCAATTATTGGACACTGTGGCTCAGCCGTTACGACATTTCCCTCGCCTGTTTGCGATTGTCGCCGGGACCAATTGTTGGGCGTGGAAAAATGCAAAATTAGGACGACGGAGGAAACGGTGAACCAAGCTGAGCAGTTTGGACGGCTAGTGGAAAATGGAGAGAAACCGACTGTTGCTGCGCGAGCGTTGACTAAGGGAATTGTCGATGCGCCACTTTTGCGATCAATCGAATTTGACCGCATAATCCTGGCGCCATTTCACGTCTTCCAGGGCATTGGAAATGCTTTGATCAAAGAGCTCGAAGGGTCAACGGAAAGCGCGAAAATTGCGAACGAATTTTTCAGAAGCATCCGGGTCAGGAGGGAAGCGTTCAGAAAAAAGGACATGACGGGGAACTCCATCAGAAAAGTTCTGATTCATGCGGACCAATTAGAGAGGCGTTACTCCGCTGAATGGCCACAAATCATTTGCCAAACCCTGGGACACTTGGCAATGATACAAACTTTTACAAAAGTCCTTTTTTATTTGTTTTTTTTGAAAATTAAAAATAAATTTAAGGCTCAGCCTTTGTCGCCACGGGATTTGGACGAATTGGAAACGTCGATTGATCAATTTCGGACATTTCTCAACGATCAGCCACGGATGTGCACTTTGCTCGCTTTAAAACCAAAGGTCCATTTGCTGTTGAACCATTTTGTGCCCTTCGCCCGACAACGCCAATTTTTGGCTCTTTTGGACGAGCAGGGTCAAAAAACATTTTGAAATTTAAGCCCCGATTTTTTTAGGCGATGAAGCATTGCATTCGGTGTGGAGGCGGTTGGAACAGCTGTGGAAAACAATGCCCGACGAAGAACAAATGCGTCAATTATTGGAACACCATTTTGTGTCAAATTGGCTTCTCGACACAGGAAAAATTGACGAAATGAAGCGGGTCAGTTTGATGAAAATTGGGTTCCAAATCAAATTCCCATGCTTAAGGACCGTGAAGAACAACGAGAAGAAATTGGTGACCGACGGGAGACGGACGAAGAAAGCGATGGAGAAGAAGAACAATTCGATTTTGAATAACAGTTGGATAAAAAGGTTTTTCTTGGTTTTTACAGGAAATAAAATTTTAAAAAAATTTTGAGCTTCTTTAAAAACTGTGTTACCATTTCACATATATTTATTTGCATTAAAAACCTCAAAATACAGCTACAACATGCACTGGGTTCGAACCTGTGACCCCCCATTTTTTGACTAACTCACAGACCACTAAGACGAAAAATCCAACTTATTTGCGCTTGGAGCCCAAAATTGACTCGCCGTGTTTAAAATTTCTTTGGCGAATGTTTTTTCCATTTTATGCAATTTTCAGAGGCTGTCCCTAAAGATAAATACCATAAAATTGATTTTATGGTGTAAATTAGTGCTTTCGGGTTTAATTGGGTGCTTTTAGGGACAGTCTCTCTCATTAGATAATTTTCTTTTGTCTGTTTTACATTTCCTTTGTTTATGTGCTTTTTGCGTATTTTTATTTTTATTCATCAGTTTTTGCTTTTTCTCGCTGCTTGGTATATCCGTCTTATGAATAAACATGTGTTTTAAATATTTTATTACATTTCAATTGGGGCTGTTTTATGGTCGGGATTTTCTCGCGAAAAACGGTATTTTTTAGAACATTAAAATTGTTCGGAGTCAGCGTAACTTTCTCAAGTCGGTAATCCTTTGGAATTGCTGTCCCACCGGAAATTGAAATTGCTTTTAAACTGAGAGCCTTGTGAAACGAAATGCTTTAGACTTTCCTAGTCGAGAGGTTCAGGGTTCTCATATCCGGAAAATTCTCGGCTTTTCAGGGTTTAGTTTCTACTCTCGAAAATTGTCGCATAATATAGGGGTGTCATGAGTCTTGACAAAATTATTGATATTTATCGACTTGCCAAAAATCCCAAAATAAGCAAATAATAATATGGATTGAAATTTCATGAACAATTTTCGGCGCGCTGACAAAAGCACTACATGACAAAATCACTACTGACAAAATCCCTACATGACAAAATCCCTACTCAGCAAAAATTGACAAAATCCCTACTCAGCCAAAAATGACAAAATCCCTACCCAGCAAAAAATGACAAAATCCCTACTAACCTTGAAAATGACAAAATTCCTACCAAAAACACCGACAGTTAAAAGTTCTTTTTTCGAATATATTTTTAAACCAAAAGTGAAAAAAGCCGTGTGCCGACAAAATCCCGTCTCAGCCAAAAACGACAAAATCCGTCTTCTTAAGAACACCGAACATTTAGAATTTTTTATTCTAACATAATAAATTGGCAAAAAGTGATTTGAAAAAGATAATTTGACAACAGAAAATGCGATAAACAAAAACAAAAAATGTTGGACAAATCTATCAAATGTCAATCGTCTTCCGAATCAATATCGTTTTCATTGTTCCTCATATGGAGACCACCAACGAATCCCTGCATCACCAAGCCCAAAAGGTTGCACACTTCCATCAGTTCTTCATTCGTTCCGAACCTTGCTGTTTCCAAAATTTCGACCACTCGCTGCTCTTTGATAATGTGTATGGGACGACGATTTCTGATTTTGCGTAAGCGTATAGCTTGCGCAATGTCTCTGTTTGTCGATGTCCTTGACGAACGCGGCCAAGAAAGCAGACCTGCTCAAGAAGGAAATGTGTTGGGGCTCAAAAGCCACAATACCGAGCCTTTGTTCAGCTTACGTGAGATCAATGAAACGTTTTGGCTACGTAGGACAGCCACGCCTGCATACCCAGTGGCGCCCTTTCTGTTGTCAAAGCAAACGCTCTGCGCACGTGCATGGGTGGCAGAAGTGCCAATGTCAAAACTTTCCTAAAAAGAAAAACCAACCAAAATTCGTGTGAAATTTTTAAAAGGTACCTGAAAGTCCGGTGGACCTTCTTCCTTTCCTCTTCCGCTTCCTCATCATTCCCATTAATGCGTCGTTAGTGCCCATCTGGTCAAAGGTTTCATCGGCAGTTCCTGATCTGACTTGTGCTCGCTTTTGGGATGGTTTCATTTGTGGGTTGTCTTTGATGGCCTGTTTGATCTGCGCTCTTCCCGTCTCTGCTGACTGTTGTGCCAAAACAGCGCAATGATTGTGTTCGTCTGCCTCCCGCACAACTGCTCGCTCCTCAACTACAATGTGTCGTCTGTTGATTCAAATGCGTGGCCGTTTCCTCAAATTTAAATTCTTTTCAAGGTGTTCACGGCAATTCATTTCAAGAAATTGACTTTGCTCTAAATACGTAATGAATCATAAAACAAATCTTAAGATAAAAAAATATGTTGCTCCCGTGCAAGACTATCAGAGCTAGCAAGTTTTGAAACTTGTCATTTTATCTGAGTAGGGATTTTATCGGGTAGGGATTTTGTCATTTTCAAGGTTAGTAGGGATTTTGTCATTTTTTGCTGGGTAGGGATTTTGTCATGTAGGGATTTTGTCAGTAGGGATTTTGTCATTTTTGGCTGAGTAGGGATTTTGTCAATTTTTGCTGAGTAGGGATTTTGTCATGTAGGGATTTTGTCGGCACACGCAATTTTCTCCTACAAATTCTCTCCAATATCGAGCCGGGAACATAGAAGAGAAGCAAAGAAAAAGAGATAGTGTTAGTGAGAAGCGAAAGGAAAAGCGAGAAAACGCAGACAGACAACGAAAGGAAAGAAAGAAAAAATAGAGATAAAGAGACATTGAGAAAGTGAACACACACTACTGAACACAGAAAAAGAGAGAGAGTACAAGGAAAAAGAGACAACGCAGAAGAGAAAGCCCCTCGGGGGAACAAAAGCGAACGGCCATTTCTTCTGCTGGGACACACAACCTACAGCGTCTCCTTCTAATGCCATTAGCTAATTAACCACTAATTAACCTCAAATAACAAAACTGTCCCCTGCTTCTCCCGACAATGGCGTCCAAATGCCTTCCGCCCGAACTTTTGTACGAAATTGTGCCTTCCGTCCTTGCAAAAATGCCGTCCCAAATTCGCTCTCGTCCTGTCGGCTGCTTCACAAACTTTTACTGCCACGTATCATCAAATGGCAAAAGGTAAGCCGTGCCATTTTTGGGACTCCAAGGAATTGTGCTCGAAATGCAATTTGTCTTGTCAACAACCAAAAAATCTGGATCTTCATCAACAGTAAATAAATTTAGATTTGCCAAAAAATCCACCAAAAATAAACAAAAAGCTAAATTTTTGCGCAAATAAAACAGCTCAATTAATAAATAAAAATCTCAAATCTCATTTTTATCCGTTTCTACCCGACATTTGGGAATTTTTGCTATACATAGGTATTAAACTTTAAAAAATCTAAGACAAAAAAGTTTACATATACATAGAGTGAATTGAGTCTAAAAATTTCCTTTGTTCTAAAAAGTCGTGAAAACATGCTTATGTTGGTTTTCAGGGCCGCAAATCACGAATATTACATTCATTTATCAATTTCGAATCACGGACCCGGATTGGAACAAAAAGTCGAAAATTCAAATTTTCCAAATTCTCACTTTTGTTCCTAAATTGATTCATACTTACTAGATTTCCCTAAAGACATTTGTCCCCAAGTGTCGAGCTCCCAAGTTTCAAATCACCAAATGTCGTGCCACGTTAAAATGGACTTAAATTTCGCATGTGAATTGTCTCATATTTGAAAGACGACATACCTAATTGTTTTGTGAAATGTTTTTAATTCAAAAGAAATTTATAAAAAGTTTCGAAAAATCAGAGCAAAACATTAATCTATTTAATTCGAAGAGCTGTTTAACTAAAAAAGAACAAAAAAACATAAAAATTTCAAAAATAAAATGAGAACTTCTAATTTAATGCTCCCAATGCTTCCAGTTGAGGAGCCTCGAAAAATACTGGAATTTTATTAAAACTAAAGGGGGGGGGGGACTCTTTTGGATTTGCAAAAATTTTTCTGTCCTATTAAATCGCTGATCATGAAAATCAAATCCGTTGTTGCAGCTTTTGTTTGTGTCCCTGCCAATGCTTTACATTTTAGATTTTGTCCTCATCCAATAAAAATGGTCTACGGCTTTATCAACAAAGTGATAAAAGTGTTGATGTTTGTCACCAATTTTGCCATTTTCTTCCTCGGCGTGCGGTTGTTCTCCTTTGCCTCATTGGTAAACACAAATAATTACAAAATTTTATTAACTAATTGGGAAATTAGAAGTAATATGTATGACTTTTCAGCCCAATTTCTCAACCAAATTTCCCGACTTTGACAGTGAGCCGCGCTTTGTGGATGAATTGGACAAGGTATTTACCTAACTGGGACGAAAACAGATTTGGTCCTTAAAATCATTGGGTGAAATTTGAAAACAAAGTCTCCCAAAAATTGAAGCCAAAAAAAAAGAATTATTTTATGTTTTTTGTTTTAAAATTGAATTTGACTACCAACAAAAGATTGATTTGCATGATTAAATAGTGCAAAAACCTTAATGGTTATTCTAAAGATGGTGGGCCCACATTTTGAAATTTTTTTTCTTCTAGTTTTCAGGGTTGGAGAGTCCGAATACAACATCATTTTGTCCCATTTCGAACCCTGGATTCGAATAAAATTCGAAAATTCTTTTTGAACAAATTACGGCACATTTTCACTTTAGCACCCCCCTCCCCCTCCTAAAAAACCACGTGGAAAATTTAAGATTAAATAATGTAGATCCGTGATTATCGATCTCGAAAATCCCTATAAATGTTTTTGGGTTCGAATTTTCAACAAATGGTGGTTACCTTGGGGTCCGGCGGTGCCGACGGCGTCGCTTTGAAAAAAATTTTTTTTTCAAAAAGAGGGCCCGCCATTGAAATTTTATCGAAATTTTTATTATAAAGTTCTGGGCTAATGGCAACAGACAAAAAATTATTCCTGAGTATTTTAAAGTGCTGAATTTCTAACTCGTTAAAAAAAAATTTTTTTTTTCATTGTTCCATGTTTTTTTTTGTTGCTCAGATTTTGATCGGCTTCGCTTCCATCCTTCTTTTGGTCACCGTCGTCGGGTTTTTTGGTGCCGCGTGCGAAAGCTGTGCCCTGCTCAAAATTGTACGATTTCATACCATAGATTTTTTTACTCAAACTTTTATTGACGCCTTTCCCTGGCAAAATGGGGTTAGTCCTGTTAATCCCGGTATCCGACGTTATGACTCTGTTTCGTTCATTTTAAATTCTGGGCCTTCTCGGATTTGCACTCAAAAATGTACGTTGTTTATTCACAGTACTGTGTCCTCATGCTCATCTTGTCAATGCTCGAGTTCGGCACTGTTTTGGCGCTGTACACGAACCGTGCCGAGCTGGTCGACCAACAGCAGTGTTTGGCGGTAGGCATTTTGTGGGGGCGGGGGGGGGAGGGGCTGACAGGGACGGTCTCAGGATTTCGGCTTGGGGGGGGGGGTTACCTCCCCCGGGCAACACCTTGTTTTTTTTTTTTGCTTTTCACCCCTTATGTGGCGGTATTTTTGAAAAACTTTTTGGGAATAAGGGAGTTCGGCAATGCCAATAGGCGCCGGCGAGAAAATTTTTTTCATTTAATGCGAATGGGCGGGGGGAAGAAAGGTGGGGCAGATGCGTCCCCAAAATGAAAAATTTTTTTACAGAAAAATTGAATTTTTTTATTTAGTTTTTTTGACAAATTTAATCCGAACAAATTTTTTACGGTGTCGTCTAATAGCACCGCCAAAACACAATTTTTTTAGAATTTGATCACAAAATGGCCAGAACTGGCGAGGAATAGTTACAAAATTCCTATTTTTTCGAAGAAAAATTATTAAAAAAAAATGTTTTTCTTCCACATACCTGTGAAAAAATGTTGAAATATTTTTATTTTTCCCCACTAATGCCATTAATTTGTAATAATTACAAATTTTAAACTTTTGCATACAAATGCCATTATTTGTAAATTATGCCACCCCCTTCTCAGGAGGACTGCTTCTCCGTGCTGAAGTACAAAATGGACAGCAACGCGGCGTTGGTCCGTGCCCTTCTGCACCTGCTGGTCGCCCAGTTCTTCGCCATGGTTTTCTCCTGCATTCTCCTGCCGGGCGATCCGCCGGACCGCCGGCATTGTGTTGGTGAACGCAGCGGACTGGGAAGGAGATGACACGCCGGCGGAGCAGGGGCCGACCCGCTTCAACCCCCTGGTCAATTTGAGTTGATTTTCGCAATCCACCAATGACTTTTGGGCAATGCTAAAGATTATTGGTACCGAAAAAAAGTTTTGAGAAATGTATTTTCAGTGGTAATCCAAGGCGCTTACCACGAATCTGGCCTTTTTTAGGCTCAATTTCGAACCCTGGACCTGAATCTGAATTTCTTTTGAAAATTTTTAATTTTTACAAGCATTGCTTGTTTTATGAAACCAGTCTTTTTCCGTTTATATCTGAATCCCTTGTGTTTTTATTAATATTGTTGTAAATTCGAGCAAGGCCTTAACAATTTTAGCAAGAAATAAAATTTTAATTTTCTAAAATGTTCGAATCCGGGTTTGGGGTTCGAAATTGAGTCTGAACCAGATTCTTTCTTGGTAAGCACCTCGGATTACCGCTGAAAATAAATTTCTCGCAATTTAAAAAAAAATTTTGCGACCAATAATCTTTACCATTGCCGATTTTTGTTCCACGACTTTCTTTCTTTTTTTTGTTGCAAATTGTTTAACCATTTTATTGTTTCATTTTTGATGTCACAAAAATCCGAATGAATCTCAAATATCGTGTATTTTGCTTCCAAGCCATCATTTGGGTAAAGAAAACATTGATTGTTAATTGCACCGATTTATTTAATGGGTGGAAAGGGGCTAACTCCTTTCCACTGCCCTTTTAACTTGGCAAGGCTGGACACAATTACGCATTCCGTACTCACGACATTTTTAGGCACCCGTAGAATTTTTAACGTAGTTTTGTTCAGCAACTGGAACCTTTCGAAACGATCCTTTTTTTCATTCCCAACCTCGTACCAAAATTTCGTTGACTTGCGTTTGGTTTTTCTGGGTATAAGCTCTTATGCGAAAAAAATTCAGGTTGTCGAACACAGGCGGTGAGTCTAACTGAATTTGTTAGCAAGGCTGAATTCTTTTTGGTGCCGCCTGGGCAAGACAAGGGTCTTCTGCGATAATATGCTTTGTATGCACCTTTCTACGCACGGCAACCACAAATTAATTGGCCCATCTCATTGTCAGCCACATTTTCCACCGTTCGATACGTGCGTGAAAAATGAGAAATTTTTTTTAAAATTTGCCGGAACAGGGAGGGAAGCAGCAGGAGGAAATTTCAAACACAAATTTTCCATAGTTCCGTTAAAAATTCGAAAATTCAATTTCCGAAAAAATGAAACTATGCAACAAAACCGGTTTAAATGCACGAACTACTATATTTTGCTTTCTGAATTGATTCTTTTTTTTATTACATGTATTTGCTTGGATATTTTGATTTTTTTCGAAAATTGAATTTTCGAATTTTTGTTCGAATCCGAGTCAGGGGTTCGAAATTGGCCAAAATATGTAGATCGCAGAATTGAATTATACGAGCAAGGATGGAATTCCGATGCACCAAAAATGTCGGAAGTCAGAATTCCGTGCCATTCCTGGTAGACAGCCAAGGTCAACGAAGGAGCACAGCGGACGCATCGGTAGAGAAGAAATTCCCGTAAAAGAGATGATTGGCTCACCAAATGGACAATTCTCAACATTCTAAAAAACGGCAACCCTGCTTCGGTACTTGTACAGTTTTGACCACATATTTTCACAAATTTCCACCTTTATTATCCAAAATCGATTCAAATACACTCCAATTGAATAGAAATAAGGATTCATGGCCATTCCATGCATTTGAATCGATTTTGGAGAATAAAGGTGGAATTTGGTAAAGTCAATTTTCGACTTTTGTTCTAATTCGGGTCAGTTAGGTATTCGAAATGTTGAATAACATCAGTAACTTTTTTTTTTTCTAAATTTAACTTTTTTTTCTTTCAAATTTATGATTTTTACCAAATAAAATTTCAGAAATTTGAAAATTTCTTAATAAATTTCTGCAATGCCTATATGTACAGTCATGGTCATATGTTTATGGACAAATGGTAAATCGAGAAAAATAGTTGCCCATTTGCTTGAATAAATATGAAACGAACTAAAATTTTGTTTGTCATTATTTGTAGCATTTTTTGTGGGCTTTCTAAATCTAAGAATCAATTTCTGAAATAATAATAATTATTAGAAAATGACACGTGAGTGAATAGCAGGGATGTTGCAAGTTTCGCTTTTTTTTGGGCGTTTCGCTTTCGCTTTTCGCCTTTCGCTTTTTGGGCTGAAAAGCGAAAAAAAGTACACCCCTAAAGATTGTGTTTTTTAAAAACAATGGCATTTTCGTGGGAGAAAAAGTAGAAAATTAACACAAAATTCGAATTTTTTAAATCATTTTACCAAATTTTTATTAAATAAAGTAACATTTGCTTTTGTTCAGTCATGTGTAGTGTGTGGTGTAGTGGTTAGTAGAGACCGGACGGGATCGGGATCCCGCGGGATTTCTTCGGGATCCCGCGGGATTAAATTCGGGATCCCGACCTCGGGATCCGTCCCGAGCGGTTTTTTAATAACATACGATTTGTTTTTGATTTTTTTTTCTTAAGTTATTTTTCTGAACAAAAATCATTTGCAAAAAACAGATAAGGAAACAAAAAGGTGAACATGTTTTTAGTTTTGTTTGAAATTTCTAGAATGGATTTCTATATCCTATTTTCCATATTTCGCCTGAAGTAGGAACAACTGTCCATCCAGGGTTAAATTTGCCATTATAAAAAACGGCACAGATGACCACGGTGCACTCGTCGTCAAATCGGCACTTTGTCAGCGCCACCGTTCCGCCGGTGTCCATCGTGGTCAATTTGTCCTCCTGCTGCAGCTGCACGGCTAACAATTGCTGTCGCTGCAACAACAGCAACGAGTTCAAGCAGTTACCGCCCCCTCCCGCGGAAGGTGGCGGCGGTGAGAAATGATTGGTCAAATAATGCGCCGGTGCCGACAAAGAGAAACATTCTCGTCAAGATTTTGTCAATTTTTTCTCATACAGGGCCCGTAACCGAATGGCGAGGGGAGGAATCTCTCCCCAAAGCAAATATTTCTAAATTCACCAATTTACTAAAACACTTCAGCCGCTTTAATTTTTTTGAAAATAATTAAAAAATAAAACGGTTTTCAAATTCCCCCTATTTTTTTTTGTTACGGACCTGATTACTTTGAACATTTTTCACTGGAATTTGCATTACTCAATTTTTACCATGTTCCGATGTCAAATAATTGTCCATTTCTTTTTATTTTCCAAATTTTAGTGATTTTCTATGCATAAGTCTTCTTCCTCTTTGTTTCATTTCATTTACACGGCGAGTCAATTTTGGGCTCCCAGTGCAAATAAGTTTATTATTTATTTAGTAATCAGAACGCCAAAACGTTGCAAAAGTTAATTTTTTTTTTGAGATTTTCCCTTGTAAAAATAGAAGAGCCGATCTCGAGTTAAAAACCTAACTTCGAAAAAATAAACAGGGATTCGATAGAGGGGGGGGGGGGGTCAAAATGTGGGCCTATGCAAAATTTGAAGAAATTTTAAAAGCTAGAAATTTTTTTTGAAAGGGACGAACATTTAACTCATTTTCCAGAAATTTTAATATTCATTTTAATAATGCCAAATCAACCAAAGCCATTTTGGGCTTCTAGTGCAGAAGCAAGACGAAAGCGCAAGGAATGGCGCCAGGAGCATGCAAAAAAAGCTGGATCAACACCAAAAAGTGACGAAAATTGATCAAATTAATTTTATTTTAAAACACTGCATTTTTCAGGTCTAAAGCAGACCGAAGCCGTGCCAACAGCGGATGGAGAGGGGACATCGACCCAAGCCGCCGAAAGAGGGCCGTCAACGTCAAATTCGGACCTTCGTAAGTAAAAAAAAACTATAATTTAGAAGCAAAACTAAATTAAGACCCACATTCAAGTCCAAGGCCATTGTCAGCAACTCCGTCAGGGCATGAGCGCGTCCGTCCAAAAACAACCGAAAACGCAACACAAATGGAATTGACAACTGCCGACAAAGCAACGCACATGGATTTGACAATGATGGACAAGGCAACGGACGTGGATTTGGCTTATGAGGACGCCGCGACACAAACCGAGCAGTTGGACAAACAGTTGAAGGAGCAGGAACAAGTGATCAGCTTTCTTCGACAGCAAGTCCGCAACAGAGACGCAATGATCACTGCGCTTCGGCGGCAGTTGTCATTGGAACAGCAGGTGGAGAAGGACCCGCCAACAAGTAAATTCTGCACAATTTTAGAACCACATTTAGCATCCAAATTGTTTTTAGCATCCACACGGCGCAAAAAGAATGCGGCAACATTGGAGCAGACCTCGCGGCGAAATCTCGCGAAGAAAATCGCTGATGTGATCGATCGAGATCGGTCGCGGTCAGTGAGCCGATGTTCACTGCAAACTCTGCATCGTGAAGTACGCCACAAATTTGGACACTACACACCGATGAAGAAGGAACAACTCCGACAACAACAACAATCCATGAAGAAGATGGGCTGCTTTTGCTGTCACAGCTCGGGACTCAAAAAGCGTATGAGAGGATGAAGGCACTCTTGCGTCTGATCGGCGGAAAATTTGATGTTTTCCCACCATTGAAAAAAGTAAAAATGATTATTTTTAATTCAAAAAAAAATTTTTTTTTTGGGTGATCAAAATCAAAAAGGAGATCTGCGCAGCACTCCAATATGAGACGATTTCAACGCCGCATGGAATTGGTTTTTTTGTTCCGACATTGCCGGGGCACTGGAATTCAGATTGTCCGCGGCCAAGGACAATCTGATCAACTTCAGACCAGACGAATTGATTTTAAAATTGAGCGGCGACAATGGCCAAGGGTTCACGAAAAATAACCATTTCCTTGGCCCATGCTTCACATCCAAATTCTCCGGCCAACAATTTCATCGTGGCAGCATTTCCCGCAAATGACAAAAGAGAAAATTTGAGCAAATTCTGCGGTAACATTTGGCAACAGATCGACCAATTGAATGAAATTGCGGGCAAAAAAATCAAATTGTAAATTAATAAATTTTTTATGAAATAAACTCAAATTTTCAGGTTTTTTGGCGGTGATCTGAGCTTCTTGTGGGCAATTATTGGACACTGTGGCTCAGCCGTTACGACATTTCCCTCGCCTGTTTGCGATTGTCGCCGGGACCAATTGTTGGGCGTGGAAAAATGCAAAATTAGGACGACGGAGGAAACGGTGAACCAAGCTGAGCAGTTTGGACGGCTAGTGGAAAATGGAGAGAAACCGACTGTTGCTGCGCGAGCGTTGACTAAGGGAATTGTCGATGCGCCACTTTTGCGATCAATCGAATTTGACCGCATAATCCTGGCGCCATTTCACGTCTTCCAGGGCATTGGAAATGCTTTGATCAAAGAGCTCGAAGGGTCAACGGAAAGCGCGAAAATTGCGAACGAATTTTTCAGAAGCATCCGGGTCAGGAGGGAAGCGTTCAGAAAAAAGGACATGACGGGGAACTCCATCAGAAAAGTTCTGATTCATGCGGACCAATTAGAGAGGCGTTACTCCGCTGAATGGCCACAAATCATTTGCCAAACCCTGGGACACTTGGCAATGATACAAACTTTTACAAAAGTCCTTTTTTATTTGTTTTTTTTGAAAATTAAAAATAAATTTAAGGCTCAGCCTTTGTCGCCACGGGATTTGGACGAATTGGAAACGTCGATTGATCAATTTCGGACATTTCTCAACGATCAGCCACGGATGTGCACTTTGCTCGCTTTAAAACCAAAGGTCCATTTGCTGTTGAACCATTTTGTGCCCTTCGCCCGACAACGCCAATTTTTGGCTCTTTTGGACGAGCAGGGTCAAAAAACATTTTGAAATTTAAGCCCCGATTTTTTTAGGCGATGAAGCATTGCATTCGGTGTGGAGGCGGTTGGAACAGCTGTGGAAAACAATGCCCGACGAAGAACAAATGCGTCAATTATTGGAACACCATTTTGTGTCAAATTGGCTTCTCGACACAGGAAAAATTGACGAAATGAAGCGGGTCAGTTTGATGAAAATTGGGTTCCAAATCAAATTCCCATGCTTAAGGACCGTGAAGAACAACGAGAAGAAATTGGTGACCGACGGGAGACGGACGAAGAAAGCGATGGAGAAGAAGAACAATTCGATTTTGAATAACAGTTGGATAAAAAGGTTTTTCTTGGTTTTTACAGGAAATAAAATTTTAAAAAAATTTTGAGCTTCTTTAAAAACTGTGTTACCATTTCACATATATTTATTTGCATTAAAAACCTCAAAATACAGCTACAACATGCACTGGGTTCGAACCTGTGACCCCCCATTTTTTGACTAACTCACAGACCACTAAGACGAAAAATCCAACTTATTTGCGCTTGGAGCCCAAAATTGACTCGCCGTGTTTAAAATTTCTTTGGCGAATGTTTTTTCCATTTTATGCAATTTTCAGAGGCTGTCCCTAAAGATAAATACCATAAAATTGATTTTATGGTGTAAATTAGTGCTTTCGGGTTTAATTGGGTGCTTTTAGGGACAGTCTCTCTCATTAGATAATTTTCTTTTGTCTGTTTTACATTTCCTTTGTTTATGTGCTTTTTGCGTATTTTTATTTTTATTCATCAGTTTTTGCTTTTTCTCG
>SIJG01000070.1:555416-651653 GCA_023374025.1 Heterodera schachtii | reverse complement strand
TATTTGCCTAATTAAATTTTCGGGATTTTTATTTTCATTTTTTAAATCTGTATATTTATATGCAGAATTTACCTTTTTTCATGTTATATTGTCGTCAGATTTTATCCATATCAGACTTATGCCCATGGGATGATGTTATCTTTATATTCAAATTAATATAATCGACAAATGTACAACAGTATACAATAAATCTTTCTGTGTTTTTTTGTTTTTCCGTATTACATAAATGCACATTCACTCCATGGGCATATAAATATACTTTTTACAAAACGTGATTTTTCTATTCTGCATAATTCTGATTTTACGACCATACATACATCGCATATCCCTCCCTTCCTGCATACGCGTATATTTGGGGTTACATATATGCCATACGTAGCATATAGTTTTTTTTTTGTAAATTGTGCCATAATGATTTGTTTACTAATTTAATTGTTTTAATTAAAATATTCCTCTATATTTTTATTCGATAATTAATGAATAAATTTATATATTAACATCTCTTTTATTTTTAAGAATTTATGAATAGTTTAATATGCGTTTTTATGAATAATTAATATGTATTTTTAAGTAAAATTTCATCCGTTTTTTGGTCTAGATTCCTATCGAAAGACGAGCTTTTATGTTTTAGATGCCAACTCCAAAATAGGATTAATTTAGCAAAAAAGCAATTAAGGAAAAGCAAAACTATTATTCATTATATAAATGTTATATAAATCATAAATTAGAAAGAAATAAAACTAATAATTTTGCAGAAAAATGAACCTAAAAATTAATTGAAATGTAAAAAAGCAATCTGTTTTATAAATTTATTTTGCTTTAATAAAATTTAATTAGGTCTATTAAAAAATGATAATTTCATTTCTGAAAAGTAGTGATGATCAAGAGCGAAAATTTCCCGAGATCCTGGACCGCCAAAAACTCTAGAATTCGAGACTTTATTAAAAAAAAATTTTCCCTTTTACACTTAAAAATGAATAAAATTTTTATAATTCCGTTTTTTTATGTCTCGATTCTTTCCTCAAGCCGAGATTTGAATTTTTATATAACTTTTCTTAATAAATTTTTTGAAAATCCGAAATAGGATTAATTTATATAAAAAAGACAATATAGAAATTAACTAATAATAAATTATGTATGTAATTTTATGGTTCATTTGAAGAAATTTTTTTATATTTTTTAAATGTATATTATTTTCTTTAAATTAAATAATTATTTTTATGGTAATACAGTAAGCCTTTATCCAATTTTCTTAAATATAATTATTAATCTGAATTCAGCTTACACTAACGGGCATCCTCCACACTCATCAGGTCAACAGCAGCATATCATTTAATAAAATTACAAATAGATGACTTATTGCTTGCCGTAATTTTCAATGTGACAATTGACTCTTTACAATAATAATAATTATTATTATTATTATTAATTTTCGGGATTTTTAATTTTCATTTTTTAAATCTGTGTATTAATATGCAGAATTTACCATTTTTTCCATGTTATATTGTCGTCAGATTTTATGCTTTCAGACACATATCCATAAGACCATGGGCTGTAATATTTTTATTTTCACATTAATATAACCTACAAAATGTCTATCAGATAAAAAATCATTACATCTAAATGCATATTCATTCCATGGGCATATAAATATACTTTTCACAAACGTGATCTTTCTATTCTGCATACTTCTAATTTTACGACCATACATACATCGCATATCCCGCTCTTCCTGCATACGCGTATATTCGGGTCACATACCAAACCACTTATATATGCATTGTCTGTCCTTCACATATACTACTAGTTTTATATTCCCGGCAACGACCGAAATCATGTCGCCAAAATGTTTTTGTTTTGTAAATTGTGCCATAATGATTTTGTGTTACCAATTTTCAATTTTTTCAAGTAAAATACTTCGCTATATTTTTATTCATTAATTAATGAATAAATTATTTTTTAACAGTGTTTTATTTTTAAATTTATATTTGGATTTAGCTCTTTATATTTTTAGCAATATTTCTATTTATAAAAAAGCAATTAGTAAGAAAAAACTAATATTTTTGCATAAAAATGAACGAAAAAATTAATAGAAATGTAAAAAGCAATTAAGGAAAATTAAAACTAATATTAAATTATTAAAAAATGAACGAAAAAATTAATAAAAAAAAGGGAAAACTAAAATTAATATTAAATTATATAAATAATATAATAAATCTTAAAAAAGTAATTAAAAAGAACAACGAAAAACCAATAATTTAGCATAAAAATGAAAAAAACTAATTATTTTGCATGAAAATTAACCTAAAAATTAATAGGATCATTTTCAATATGAAAAAATTCCATATAAAAGACGTTCGCAATTAATTTTTATTCATTCAGAAAATATAGAAGAAAATGCTTTTCCCTCTTTCTGCTTTTTCTTTTGTCATTATTATTCCATTTTCTCTCATTTTCAATTTAAAATGCGAATCCATCGGTAATTTCTTATTTATTTATTTATTTATTTTAAATACTTGTGTGTAAATATAAAAAGTTTTTAGATAAATTTCAAATGGCGAAAGAATTGGTGAATTCGGCACCAAATTTAATGATTGAAATAAAGTCAGGAAGATTTGACGCGAATTTGGCAATTGAATGGGCTAAAAAAAAATAATTTTGCCATGTTATGTGATGGGAAAATTAAAGAAGAAATTAATAATGAAAATTTGGAAAAGTTGCGAAAATATTTCTGTGACAATTTGCCAAATGGAACATTAATAATTAATGATGATGAAAAGGTACGGAAATTAGTCAAAAAAGCCCAAATTGACAAGAAAGCAATTGACAAAAAGGCAATTGTTGAAAAAATGGAGAAAGATTCAATTCTCAGCGAACAAAACAAAGCAAATTTTGGAGAATTTTTGGACAAATTAAACAAAGGAATTGAAAAAACTGGTGCCATAATTAACGGTCAATTTGAATTTAAATTTTAAATTATAGGAAAAGCAAACTGTGACAAAATGACAAAATGGGATATGCCCTTTAACTCAGGGGTTGGCATCTCAAAATTTTCAAATCAGAGTATGCAGCATTAAAAATAAATAAATTTAATGAACAACAATCAGATTTTGACCAAAATCTCTTTTATGATTTTTTAATTCTGCCTTTTTGTGACTTAGCCTTAAAACACCATCCATTTTAAGAAAAAATATGTGTTTTATCACTTATTCTTGATAATTTAATTCTTTTAAAAAGTTACTCATTGAATAATTTGATAATTTTTTTAGCTAATAATCACCCATTTTCCCACCAAAAAAACAATCGCGGCTTTAACCTAAGAACAAAGCGTGCTGATAAAACGGCAATTTGTTGGGGTTTTGTATTCACAATTGCTTCAATAGTCTGCACTGGCCCTTTTATTTATTATTCCGTTAAATACTCGAAGGAGGGCAACACGGATGTTCACTATTTGTATAAAGGTCAACACATAACGGATACTGTTCTCACTGGAATTATCATTTTCGCAATCCTTTTATTTGTTTTTCTGATGCTTGCAATTTTTTGTTTTAAAAGATCGTAATGGTCGTCATACGGTGGCCGACTGATCATTTGGGCAGTTATCATTTGGGCCGTTATCATTTGGGCCGTTATCATTTGGGCAGTGATCTTTTGGGCTGGGATTTCTCTTATTCTTATTCTATTCTGATTTCGGCTGCCTCTAAATCTTTTTTTTTTTGCTTTGTTTTCAATTTTATTTCATCACTATTTAAATTCGTTTTTTTATATTCCATCTTTCCTGTCATATGCTTTTGAAGATAAAGTTTTGCTTTACTATGAATACATATTTAAATATATTTATTAATAAACACATTCATTCATATGTTTAGCATCACTTATTCGTGGCAAATGCTTTTCAATTGAGATAAAAACCAGCACAGCACGTTTTTGTGGTTAAAAGATTCCGTATTTTCATGCTAAATATATGGCATTGACCGTGAAAATTGGTTCAAATTTTCAAAAATTTATTTTGAATTTTCGAGGATCTTCATGCAAGCAGAAGCAAAATTTTTTATTACGTGCATTTTAAGGCTCTCGCTGGAATGATCATGTGTGCAATCATTTTGATTATTGGGCTGATTTCTTCAATTGGTTTTTGCCTGTAAGGTTTGTAAAAGACGGTAATGGTTGTCATTCTGTGGAATTTTGATCAGCTGCATTTAATTTTTTAGTGTTTACTAATCAATTCGATAAATTATACAGTAAGAAAATAAGACTTGGATCTCTTTATAGTAAAAAAAGAGACTTAAGCCTTAAATAAGCAACAATTTTGCATTATTTGGTCAAAACTATGTCGAGCTCACATTTTTAGTATTTTCCTGTAAAACGAAGAAAAAAGACTATTAAATAGATTCAAAAATAATTTGGGTTTATTAATTTGTATAGGATTGATTATTCTTTTTCTTTAAATGAAAATTAGTAAAAAGGAAAAATTACTGCTTTTTTTTCCTACGAAGAAAAAGACCATTAAATAGATTCAAAAATAATTTCTTCCTGACCAATTGACTGGAAAAGTCACAGGGTTTATGAATTAATCCTCGTGTGTATATGCTGTCAATTTATGGTATTTAGTGATTTTCACTTTTGCATTTAATTCTGGGAATATGAAGACTAAAATGAGAATGATTCCTAAACCACAGAATTGTTGATATTTGGGCATATTATATGGTCTAGTTGCATTCTGTACATCGTACTGGTTTCGGGCTAAATAATCGAAAAATTTTGCATCAGTTACATAATAAATCTTACGGTATTTTTTGTTTTACCGTATCCCTTATACATAAATGCAAATTCAAATCATGGGCACAAAATGATCTTTATGTTCTGCATAATTCTTATTTTACACCCATATATACGTCACATATCCTTCTTCCCGCATTTTTATTAAATTGTGCCATAATGATTTTGTGTTATTATTTTAAGTAAAACCTTTTCTTTCTATTTTTATTCGATAATTAATGAACAAATTTAATGTTTATTGATGAATTCGGCACCAAATTTAATGCATGAAATTAAGTCAGGAAGCTTTGAACGGGATTTGGGAATTGAATGGCTTAGCAAAAATTCGTTTGCTATGATATGTGATTGGAAATTTGAATTGAAAATTGTTGATGAAAATTTGCAAAAATTGCGAAAATATTTCTGTGAAAATTTGCCAAATGGAACATTAACAATTAGTGATGATGAAAAGGTGCGCGAATTGGTCAAAAAAGTCCAAATTGACGAGAAAGGAATTGACAAAAGGCAATTGTTGAAAAAATGGAGAAAGATTCAATTCTCAGCGAACAAAACAAAACAATTTTTGAACAATTTTTTGACAAATTAACCATTGGAATTGAAAATGCTGCTGCCATAATTAAAGGTCAATTTGCTTATTTAATTGATTAGACGGGCTTTTAGCCGTTTATTATCGTACCAAATATACCAAAATTGCGATTTATAGAAATGTTAATAAAAAAAAAATTTTTTCAAAAAATTGGGATAACAAACGGTGACAAAATGAGAATTCAGATGGTAGACCTACAATTTGAAAAATGTATACTTTCTAACAAAATCTGCCCGATTTAAAGATGAAAATAAAATCATTTAAAAATGAAATAAAATATTTTAATTTTTTTTTCAGCAAAAAACCATCCATTTTCACACCCAAAAAACAATCGCTTGTTGAACATAAGAAGAACAAAGCGTGCTGGTGGCAGCACAGTGGGTGGCTGTATTTCTGCAACACTTCTTTCCATTATATGCACTGGCTTTTTGATTAAATATTCCATTAAATACTCGAAGGAGGGCAACGTGGGTGATTATGATGGTGTTGATTTATATGGTGACCAATTTACGGGTGATCTTCTCGCTGAAATTATCGTTTGGGCAATCCTTTTGATTTTTTCGCTGCTCTTTTGCAATTTTCTTTTGTCTGGGCTTGTAAAAGATTGTAATCGTTGTCATACGGTGGCCGACCTGTCATCGCCAATCGATTAAAGCGATGAGGAAAGAAGGAAAAAGAATGACTAATCGACCAAAGATCGAACAAAGGACAAATCATATTTAAGGAGTGATTGTTTCACATTCGAGATCATTCAAATTTGCTATTGGGAATAAATCAAAGAGCATTAGGATTGATCAATAAATTTATTTGTGTTAAATTATAATAAAAAGGGTTCCCCTAGTCTTATTTGCTAGGGAAGGTCATCCTGATCACTCTGATCATAAAAAAGGAGCGACAAAGTGGTGCAACGGCCGAAGGGTAAAAACGGCGCAATAAATAATTTACAATTAAATTTGAATACTAAATTCGTTAGATTAACATTTGAGATTTTCATTATTGGTACAAATGTCAGAGCCAATTCGAACTGCTTTGGCAACAATGGTTGAAAAATTAATAAACAGAATGGAAATCGTTCATCCGATTATAGAAGCCCAAGAGAGAACAGAGGAGGGATTTGATAAATTAAGACAAGAAAGAGTGCTCCTTACTGGGTTATTAGAAAGAATCGAGGTCAAAAATAAGGAATGGGATGCTTATATCAGAGATATAGGGGCAGAAGCCCAAAATGAGGAAAATGAGAGGTGTCGATTACGCTCTCACAGAGGAAGGCATTTTTACGATTGGGTGGAGGAAGGAAGAGAAACAGTAAGCAAAATAATATTATTTTAGTAAATGAAGACGGAGAAAGTTTAGCTGAAAGTGCCAAATCTTTAAAAATATCAGATCAAGAACCAAAAAGCGAGGATAATGAGAATGAAATTGGGAAATCAATTAATGAAATTGGAAATAATTTTTCTAGAAGAAATAATCGGGACCAAAGAGTAGGAAGCACTAATGATAATGTAAATTTTCCAAAAACGCCATGGCCTTACTTTGAAGGGGATCCATTGAGTTGGCCAGCATTTTGGCAACAATTTCGTGCGAATGCCGGCGATAAAAATATCCCCGATGTCCTAAAATGCTCCTATTTACTTATGAGTCTGAGGGGTAAAGCAGAAAGAGCAGTAAAAGGATTTTTAGCGACAGGAGAGAATTATCCATTAATAGTCAGCACTCTTAAGCGACAATTTGGGGATATAAAAGTGATAAAAGAGTCGCTCCAAAATGAACTATTAAACCTACCTGTTGCAAATGAATCGATTATATCCCTTAGAACGTGCTTCGAAGACTTAGAGAGGATAGGCAGACAAATACAGACACTGATTTAATTAAGGGGGAAGATGGAGAAAACTTTATCTTTAAAAGCATCCGATAGGAAAAATAGAATATAATAAAAAAAGAAGACAGAATCGAATTCAGAATACACAATAAGAACAAGAAAAATGCCAGCCCAAAAGATCACTGCCCAAATGATCGGTCGGCCACCGTATGACGACGATTACATCGGCCACCGTATGACGACGATCACAACAATCTTTTGCAAGCAAACAAGCAAAGCCAAATTGCAAAGATCAGCGAAACAAACAAAAAGATTGTAATCCCAATAATTTCAGCGTGAAGCTTATGCGTGTGGTCATAACCATAACGAGGACTATGATAATGAATATCCACGTTGCCCTCCTTCGAGTATTTAATGGAATAATTAACCAAAAAGCCAGTGCAGACTATGGAAAGAATTCTTGCAACAATACAGCCACCCAATGCCGATTCGGTAATCCTGAAGAATGGGTGTCCCTAATTTAACTTTTTTATTTTAGGCTCAAAATCAGTTTACGGGGGTTTACGAGGGTGCTGATTACTAATCTGAACTCGGCTTTGCCCAATTCCGAACCCCGGACCCGAATTCGAACAAAAAGAAAATCGGTGAAAATTTTGGCGTAAACCGCGCATTTTTATCCAATTAACAATTTGAAGTATTGTTTACCAAAAATAACAGTTGTTGCATGAATTAGAGCTTTTATCCCAAAAAAATCCATCCTTTAAAATTTTTTTTCAATTTTTGTTCGAATTCGGCTCTGGGATTCGGAATTGGTCAAGTCCGAGTTCAGATTCGTAATTAGCACCCTGTGAAACCCCTAAAAACTGGTTTTTGAGCCCAATATTAAAAAAAAATTAAAAATTAGCGACACCAACTTATTTCTCAGGATTGCCGCCGATTCAACATCATCAGCACGCTTTGTTCTTCGGTTCAACCAGCAATTGTTTGTTTGTTGTGAAAATGGGTGATTTTTTGCTGGAAAAAAAATTAAAATATTTTATTTCATTTTTAAATGATTTTATTTTCCATTTTAAATCGGGCAGATTTTTGTTAGAAAGTATACATTTTTCAAATTGTAGGTCTACCATCTGAATTCTCATTTTGTCACCGTTTGTTATCCCAATTTTTTGAAAAATTTTTTTTTTATTAACATTTCTATAAATCGCAATTTTGGTATATTTGGTACGATAATAAACGGCTAAAAGCCCGTCTAATCAATTAAATAAGCAAATTGACCTTTAATTATGGCAGCAGCATTTTCAATTCCAATGGTTAATTTGTCAAAAAATTGTTCAAAAATTGTTTTGTTTTCTTTGCTGAGAATTGAATCTCTCGCTATTTTTTCAACAATTGCCTTTTTGTCGATTGCTTTCTCGTCAATTTGGACTTTTTTGACTAATTCGCGTACATTTTCATCATCATTAATTGTTAATGTTCCACTTGGCAAATTTTCACAAAAATATTTGCGTAATTTTTCCAAATTTTCATCAACAATTTCCTCTTCAAATTTCCAATCACATATCATAGCAAACGAATTTTTGTTAAGCCATTCAATTCCCAAATTAGCGTCAAAGCTTCCTGACTTCATTTCATTCATTAAATTTGGTGCCGAATTCACCAATTCTTTTGAAATTTGAAATTGTCCTTAAAATTTTTGTTTTTACACTATATTATTATTGTATCATCAATAAGGCTTTTTTCTATCTAATTGTGGGTTATTAGTAGGGCTGGGACAAATATTTATTAAAAATACCGAAATATTTAAATAAATATTTACAAAAAATGCCGAAAGAAATATTGACCAAATATTGAGGTGTAAAAAATAATTAACTGCTCATAACACTACAAAAAAATTTCTTCATAGGTGACAATTTCAAATTATTATATTTTTCGAATTTTTTATATAAAAAAAACCCCAAAAAAAAAAATATTTTTCATTGAAATGTCGACTTCCAACCAAGACTGAAATACCTCAAATTATAAAAAATAACCGACTTTTTAGGCGTAAAAGATAAAATTTTTTTAAAAAATCGAATTCTCGATTTTTTGGGCTTGGTCTCGAGCATCAATTCTTTTCAGAAATCCATTATCATTTTGTCATAAAAATAATCAACTTTTAATTAAAATAAATAAAAAAATAAAAGAGGAACTTACCGATGGATTCGCATTTGAAATTGGAAAAGATAAAATGAAGAATAATAATAATAAAAGAAAAAGCAGAAGAGGGGAAAAGCATTTTTTATATTTTAGAAATTAATAAAAATTAATTCTGACCGGCTTTTATAACGAATTTTTCTAATTGAAAATTCTTTATTAATTTTTAGGTTAATTTTTATGCAAAATTATTGGATTTTTTTTCTTATTATTAGCTTTTTTTATTATTTATTATAATATTTATAAATTTTTCGTTTTCATTAATTGCTTTTTTACATATCTATTAATTCTTTGGTTAATTTTTATGCAAAATTATTAGTTTTTTTTTTCTCATTATTTGCTTTTTTTGATTATTTATTATATATTTATAAATTTTTCGTTTTCATTAATTGCTTTTTTATATATCTATTAATTCTTTAGTTAATTTTTTGTAAATTTATTAGTTTTTTTTTCTCATTATTTGCTTTTTTATTATTTATTATAATATTTATAAATTTTTCGTTTTCCTTAATTGCTTTTTATATATCTATTAATTCTTTAGTTAATTTTTATGCAAAATTATTAGTTTTTTTTTCTTATTATTTGCTTTTTTATTATTTATTATAATATTTATAAATTTTTCGTTTTCCTTAATTGCTTTTTTATATATCTATTAATTCTTTAGTTAATTTTTATGCAAAATTATTAGTTTTTTTTCTTATTATTTGCTTTTTTATTATTTATTATAATATTATAAATTTTTCGTTTTCCTTAATTGCTTTTTTACATATTTATTAATTCTTTGGTTAATTTTTATGCAAAATTATTAGTTTTTTTTCTTATTATTTGCTTTTTTATTATTTATATATATTTATAAATTTTTGGTTTTCCTTAATTGCTTTTTTACATATCTATTAATTATTTGGTTAATTTTTATGCAAAATTATTAGTTTTTTTTCTCATTATTTGCTTTTTTATTTATATAAATTTTTCGTTTTTTTTATTTGTTACTTTTTAATAAAAACATTAATTTAAATAAATGAATTCAGAGAACAAAAACATTTTAAACTATTCATAAAAATTCTTAAAATTAAAATAGATGTAAACATATATATTTATTCATTAATTATCGAATAAAAATAGAAAGAAAATGTTTTACTTAAAATAATTTTAAAATGGTAACACAAAATCATTATGGCACAATTTATAAAATAAAAAACATTTTGGCGACATTCTTTGGGTCATGGCTTAAATATAAAATTAATATATGTCAAATAACAATACAGAGAGCAGATTATGCTATATACGGATTATATAGCTAGTTATGGCATATATGTGACCCGAAAACGTATGCGGGAAGAGGGATATGTGACATATAAATGGGGCGTAAAATAAGAATTTTAAATTTTGGGCTCAAAAATCAACTTTTTGTTCGAATTCGGGTCCGGGGTTCGCAATTGGGCAACTCCGAGTTCAGATTCGTAATCAGCACCCTCGTAAACCCCCGTAAACTGATTTTGAGCCTAAAATAAAAAAGTTAAATTAGGGACACCCATTCTTCAGGATTACCGAATCGGCATTGGGTGGCTGTATTGTTGCAAGAATTCTTTCCATAGTCTGCACTGGCTTTTTGGTTAATTATTCCATTAAATACTCGAAGGAGGGCAACGTGGATATTCATTATCATAGTCCTCGTTATGGTTATGACCACACGCATAAGCTTCACGCTGAAATTATTGGGATTACAATCTTTTTGTTTGTTTCGCTGATCTTTGCAATTTGGCTTTGCTTGTTTGCTTGCAAAAGATTGTTGTGATCGTCGTCATACGGTGGCCGATGTAATCGTCGTCATACAGTGGCCGACCGATCATTTGGGCAGTGATCTTTTGGGCTGGCATTTTTCTTGTTCTTATTGTGTATTCTGAATTCGATTCTGTCTTCTTTTTTTATTATATTCTATTTTTCCTATCGGATGCTTTTAAAGATAAAGTTGCTTTACTGTGAATATGTTATAAGCATAATATATATATAAAAAATAAACCTATAATCAGGATTATAAATTATATGGACTAAAAACTACCGAAATATAAGTATTAAACACTCAAAAATTCCAAAAAGTGAATATATATTTATATGTATATATATATATATATATATTCAAGTATTTGCTTTAATAAAATTAAATAAATACCTTAAGCTACCAAAAAATGGGTTCAAACTTAAAAATGCCAATTTTATCAAATTCTAACTTCAAGATTTCAAATAAAATACACATTTCATGATTTTTTGGGATAATCTCATTCTATTGTCAGCGAAAAAAAGAAAATCTCTAAAAAGATTAGTAAATTCATTAAATTTTAAAAGTAGCGGCCTTTTTGGCGCCAAATATTTATAAATCGTAAAATTTTTTCAACTTTCGTCATTCTGCTGCACATTCGAAATCAGGAGTGTGCGAAAACAAAAAATAATTAAATATTTTCGAAAAAGAAACGAAAATATTTATTCTTAACGAAAACGAATCACGAAACGAAAATTAAAATTAAAAATCCGAAACCAAACGAAGCGTAAATTTTTTATTTGACGAAAATGAAAGATGAAAATGACCGTTTTCGTTTGAAACAAAAACACAAAAAAATTTGAACCTTGAAATTGCATTTATTGTTTATATTATGCATATAACGTTTTATTAGAAATATAAAAAATACAATAAGGATACAAAAATTTTATGCATGGCATTTTGATCAGCTGCATTTAATTTTTTAGTGTTTACTAATCAATTCGATAAATTATACAGTAAGAAAATAAGACTTGGATCTCTTTATAGTAAAAAAAGAGACTTAAGCCTTAAATAAGCAACAATTTTTGCATTATGTGGTCAAAACTATGTCGAGCTCACATTTTTAGTATTTTCCTGTAAAACGAAGAAAAAAGACTATTAAATAGATTCAAAAATAATTTGGGTTTATTAATTTGTAAAGGATTGATTATTCTTTTTCTTTAAATGAAAATTAGTAAAAAAGGAAAAATTAGTTTATGAATTAATCCTCGTGTGTATATGCTATCAATTTATGGTATTTAGTGATTTTCACTTTTGCATTTAATTCTGGGAATATGAAGACTAAATGAGAATGATTCCTAAACCACAGAATTGTTGATATTTGGGCATATTATATGGTCTAGTTGCATTCTGTACATCATACTGGTTTCGGGCTAAATAATCGAAAAATTTTGCATCAGTTACATAATAAATCTTACGGTATTTTTTTTTACCGTATCCCTTATACATAAATGCAAATTCAAATCATGGGCACAAAATGATCTTTATATTCTGCATAATTCTTATTTTACACCCCATATATATGTCACATATCCCTCTTCCAGCATAAGTTTTCGGGTCATATATATGCCATACCTAGCATATATAATCCGTATATATATGCATAATTTGCTCTCTGTATTGTTATTTGACATATATTAATTTTATATTTAAGCCATGACCGAAAGAATGTCGCCAAAATGTTTTTATAAATTGTGCCATAATGATTTTGTGTTACCATTTTTATATTATTTTAAGTAAAACCTTTTCTTTCTATTTTTTATGCGATAATTAATGAATAAATATATATGTTTACATCTATTTTAATTTTAAGAATTTTTATGAATAGTTTAAAATGTTTTTGTTCTCTGAATTCATTTATTTAAATTAATGTTTTTATTAAAAAGTAACAAATAAAAAAACGAAAAATTTATAAATATATAATAAATAATAAAAAAGCAAATAATGAGAAAAAAAAACTATAATTTTGCATAAAAATTAACCAAAAAATTAATAGATATGTAAAAAAGGCAATTAAGGGAAACGAAAAATTTATAAATATATAATAAATAATAAAAAAGCAAATAATAAGAAAAAAAAACTAATAATTTTGCATAAAAATTAACCAAAGAATTAATAAAGAAATTTCAATTAGAAAAAAATTCCTTATAAAAGCCGGTCATAATTAATTTTTATTAATTATGCTTTTCCCTTCTTCTGCTTTTTCTTTTATTATTATTATTCCCTATTTTATCGTTTCCAATTTCAATTGCGAATCCATCGGTAAGTTTTTCTTTTATATATTTATTTATTTTAATTAAAAGCTATATATTTATGAAAATGATAATGGATTTCTGAAAAGAATTGATGCTCGAGACCGAAAAGCCCGAGTCAATGAAGAAATTTTTTGATATTGTTATGAGCAGTTAATTATTTTTTACACCTCAATATTTGGTCAATATTTCGGCATTTTTTGTAAATATTTATTTAAATATTTCGGTATTTTTAATAAATATTTGTCCCAGCCCTACTAATAACCCACAATTAGATAGAAAAAAGCTTTATTGATGATACAATAATAATATAGTCTTAAATATACAAAAAATTTAGGTACAATTTCAAATGGCAAAAGAATTGATGAATTCGGCACCAAATTTAATGCACAAAAATTGCGAAAATATTTCTGTGAAAATTTGCCAAATGGAACATTAACAATGCAATTGTTGAAAAAATAGGCGAGAGATTCAATTCTCAGCAAAGAAAACAAAAGCAATTTTTGAACAATTTTTGACAAATTAACCATTGGAATTGAAAATGCTGCTGCCATAATTAAAGGTCAATTTGCTTATTTAATTGATTAGACGGGCTTTTAGCCGTTTATTATCGTACCAAATATACCAAAATTGCGATTTATAGAAATGTTAATAAAAAAAAATTTTTCAAAAAATTGGGATAACAAACGGTGACAAAATGAGAATTCAGATGGTAGACCTACAATTTGAAAAATGTATACTTTCTAACAAAATCTGCCCGATTTAAAGATGAAAATAAAATCATTTAAAAATGAAATAAAATATTTTAATTTTTTTTCCAGCAAAAAATCACCCATTTTCACAACAAACAAACAATCGCTGGTTGAACCGAAGAACAAAGCGTGCTGATGACGCGGCAAAGTGTGGCTGTGTTGCTACAACAATTGCTTCCATAGTCTGCACTGGCTTTTTGATTAAATATTCCATTAAATACGCGAAGGAGGGCAACGTGGGTGGTTATGGTGGTGTTGATTTATATGGTGACCAATTTACGGGTGATCTTCTCGCTGAAATTATCGTTTGAGCAATCCTTTTGATTTTTTCGCTGCTCTTTTGCAATTTTCTTTTGTCTGGGCTTGTAAAAGATCGTAATCGTCGTCATACGGTGGCCGACCGATTTAGGGATATATATTATATAGACTAAAAACATCAAATATGTACATGCCAAAATATACGTTTTTAACCCTGGAAAAAAATGAATATATAGTCAATATTTGCTTTAAAAAAGTTAAAAAATACACTAAACTATCAAAAATTGATTCAAACTTTAAAAATGCCAATTTTCTCAAATTCTAGCTTAAAATTGCAAACCAAATACATCTCTAGGTTTTTGGTAATAATCTCATTCTGCTGTCAGCGAAAATTTTCTGAAGCGAACAAAATGCTGAAAAATTGTCGGTATTATTTTATCAGTTCCATACATACCAGGGCTGGGACGCGACCGCGATCCGTGATTCGCGGCAATTTTTTTTTGCGCGATCCGCGACCGCGGCAAATTGAATCCGCGATCCGCGACCGCGGGATTTTTCTGTGCGCGCCCCACCCCTGATACATACACTCACACTGGCTTATTAATTCATTATTCCGTTAAATACTCGAAGGAGGAAAACGTCACCATCGTCGTGATAAATATGGTCATGACCATAAACTAAGCTTCTCCCTGAAATTAGCATGTGTGTAATCGTTTTGTTTATTTTGCTGATATTGCCAATTTTCTATTGGCTGTATGCTCGCCGCCAAAAAACATAATCTTCGTCATACGGTGGCCGACCGATCATTTGGGCATTGATCATTTGGGCTGGGGTTAAATATGTCAAAATCACCAGCCCAATTTTTGAAGTATCATCTTTGATCAATTGTAACGTGCACCAAAAAATGCGCGTAAAATGCCATTTTGCCCATTTTGGAACCTATATTTAACAAACAATATCTTTGTTAAAAATCGACAAATTTAATCATATCCGAGAGAGGAAAGAATGGGCTACAAGATGGTCATAGGCGAGTGTTGATCGATAACACTTGTGATGCCAGAAGGAAGCGGAGTATGGGAGAAAGTGGGATAAAGGACATGGGAAAATCTCTAAAAGGAACGCCCATAGCTCAGTCGGTTAGAGCACGGCACGGATTGCTGGGATCGTGGGTTCGAGTCCCACCAGGCGAGTTAACCTTTTATGTTCTACATGGCGCTCCTGGGTGGACCCCCTCCACACTGCCGGGAACCAAGGAGAGTCCAAGTCCGTCGGTGAAGGGCCAAGGAGAGCCCAAGGGACCGGTCTTTCGAGGGAAGCGGAATGTGATGCCAAAAGGAATAATGTGGGATAAAGGACATGGAAGACCTCTAAAAGGAGCGCCCGTAGCTCAGTTGGTTAGAGCACGGCACAGATTGCTGATGTCGTGGGTTCGAGTCCCACCGGGCGAGTTACCTTTTATGTTCTACACACTTAAACAGAAATAACAGACTCAAAATAAAACGCTTTGATTTTATGAGACAACCTAATACATAAATGCATATTTAATCCATGTGCATAGAAAATATACTTTTTACAAAATATGATCTCTGTCTTCTGCACAATTATATTTTACGCCCACGGCTCACATATATGCCATACTTAGCATACACCAATCCGTAAAATTATCATCATTATCTGCTTCTGTAATATTATTTGACATATACTAATTTAATTAGGTCGCCAAAAACGCTTTTGTTTTGTAAGTTGTGAGATAATGATTTTGGGTTACCAATTTTAATCGTTTTAAGTAATTATTTATCGATATTTTATTCGTTCATTAATGAATAAATTATATATATTTAACATCTAGAATTTTAGTATATCTTTTAGCTCAAGGTGTTTAAATTATATATTTTTTCTTTATTTATAAATATTATATTAAATCATAAAAGCAATTAATGAGAAAAAAACTACTAGTTTTAAATAAAAAATACAAAATTTAATAGATATGTAAAAAATCTAAATATTATAATAAATCATAAAAATGCATTTAGTGAGAAAATAACTAATTATCTGCATTAAAATTAACCTAAAAATTAATAGTTATGTAAAAAAAGTCATTTAAAAAAACAAAAACAAATACTAATTTATAAATTAAAAAATTGTTATTAATTTGCCATAAAAATTAACTTAAAAATTAATATTGAAAAAAACATTTATAAAAAACAAATTAAAAGTAAATAAAAAAAATAATAAGAAGATTTTCAATTGGAAAAATCCTTATAAAAGCAAATCGTAATTAATTTTTATTAATTTCAAAAATATAGAAGAAAATGCATTTCCCTCTTTCTGCTTTCTGTTTTATAATTATTATTCCATGTTTTCTCATTTCCACAAGTGCGAATCCATCGGTAAGCTTCTTTATTTATTTTAAATAATTGTGTGTAAATATAAAATGTTTTTAGATAAATTTCAAATGGCAAAAAAAATTTGTGAATTCGGCACAAAATTTAATGAATGAAATAAAGTCAGGAAGCTTGGTAATTGAAAAACATTCTTTTGCCGTGTTTTGTGATGGGAAATTTGTAGAGGAAATTAATGATGAAAATTGGAAAAATTGCGAAAATATTTCTGTGACAATTTGCCAAATGGAACGTTAACAAAAGTGATGATGAAAATGTACGCGAACTTATCAAAAATGTCCAAATTGACGAAAAAGCAATTCGTGAAAAAATGGCGAAAGATTCAATTCTCAGCAAAGAAAACAAAGCAAAATTAGAAGAAATTTTGGACAAATTAACCATTGGAATTCAAAAAACTGCTGTCATAATTAAAGGTCAATTTGAATTTTATCCAATTGTTATCTCACAAATTTCAACATGCAACATGAAAAAACAATAATTTGATGGTCCACAATTAGATTTTGAGCAAAAATTTTATGAATTAAAAAAAATATGAATATTTTTGTGACTTTGCCTTAAAAATATTATTATTTAAAGAATTTTTTTTTATCAAAATCACCTTTTCTTGACATTTTAATGTGACAAAAACACGTTTTAAAAGATTTGCTTGCACATCTAATGAAATTTTCATTTTTTGTTTCAGCAAAAAATCACCCATTTTCACACCAAAAAAACAATCGCCGGTTGAACAAAAGACCAAAGCGTGCTAAGAACGGAACATTGGGTGCCTGTGTTCTTACAACAATTTTTTCCATATTCGGCACTGGCTCTTTGATTAAAGAATCCGTTAAATATTCAAAGGAGGGCAACGTGGATGTTCACGTTGTGAATAAAGGTGTTCATTCTACGACTAATCTTCTCACTCTAATTATCTTGGTTGCAACCTTTTTGTATGTTTGTCTGATACTTGCAGTTTTATCTTGTCTGCTTGCTTGTTTTAAAAGATCGTAATCGTCATCATACGATGGCCGACTGATCATTTGAGCAGTGATCATTTGGGCAGTTATCATTTGGGCAGTTATCATTTGGGCAGTTATCATTTGGGCAGTTATCATTTGGACAGTGATCATTTGGGCTGGAATTTTTCTTGTTCTTATTTTTCTGTTCTCATTTCTAATTTTTTTCTTTATTTTTTTAATTTTGTTGGTCATTTCCTAAATTCGGATTTTTTTAATATTATTTCATCTTTCCTATCATATGCTTTTGAAGATAAAGTGGCTTCACTGTGAATACATATTCTGAATATTAGCTACCGACCAGGGCCGAGCCCGGTACAGGTTTTTACCTGTCCCAGCAATCCAGCCGGCGATTTTTGGAAAAACCCGGCTGGACCGATTTTTGAGAGGCCAGGCCCGGAAACCGGTTGCTTTTGAAATTGCTAACCTGGCCTGGCTCGGCGAATTTTTGACCGTTTTTAATAATTTTTGCTTCACAGGTAGGGGGGATCCTCTCGGTGCAAAGCATTTTTCCCCCTTTTGTTTTTGCATTTTATGCAAATTATTTGGAGGATTCTTTAAATTTAACTTTTAACCCTGCAATTTAAGTTTTTACAAAATTATTGGTGACTTTCCGATTTTGTAAACATTTGCATTTTTCATTGTTCCCAAAAAACTCGCATCTCAATAAATTTTTAGTTATGATTATATAAAATGGTGATTGTAAAAAATCATAAAAATTCATAAAAAAATATAAAATTCTCTGGAATACGTCATAAAAAAGCCAAAAGTATTTTTGGCACTATATGAAAATGTGTGTGATTGTGTGACTGACAAAAATATAGAGCTTATTTATTCGTTAAACTTTCTTGAATTTTACCTCCGATTTAGAAATTTTTAAAAAATTTTAAAGCAATTAGTTAACTTTTTTAAATTTATATTAAAAAATTCTGCAAAATAACTTTTTATATATTTTTATTTTACTTTTTGTAATATATTTTTACAAAAGCTACAATATTAAGCATAACACACAAATTTTTTGTAAAGTCTGATAAAGATGAAAGCATTCTTTTGTGTCCATTTATTTGGTCAAATTTATTGCCTTTTCTGTCTGTCTGTGCACATAAAAATGTGCGCGAATTTACAGCTTTTTTTTCTCAGCAAAAAAAGTATTTATAAATGAATGGAAAATTGCTTATTATTCTTAATACAAAAATTATTTTATTCAAATGATTATTTTTATTAATTTTCTTTTTGTATTTTTCTTGCCATTCCAAGCAAATGCTTACAACACATATGATGGGTAATGTTTATAACATTATTATAAAAATAATAAAAAATTTTATAATATTTTCACAGACGAAAAAAAAATATTTATTTTAAAATGTTCAAATTTATTACTCAAATATTATAATATTAACAAAATCTAAAATTATTTTTAAATATACTAACCATGAGGTCAAATATAAATTTTGAGATTACAAAAATATTTTTTGTTTTAATGAAATTCACTCATTGATGATATATTGGATAAATATAATTTTTCCAAAAACACATCACTCGCGAAAGATAGAATTCTGTGGCCAAAAATAATTAAATTAAAAAAACAATTCAACCGATAATTTTGCATTTTAATTCAATAGAAACAATCTTTTTTTTTTCAAAAAATAAACTCACCATGTTGGGCGTTTTTGATGAGGTTTTGAATTAATAATGTGTCTAAAAAATAGGCCATTCTGAATTTGATTTTATATTATACTAACAAATAAGTGCAAATAAAGCGGAATTTGAATCCGGCGGAGCCTCGGAAAATTTGGGGAATTGGCTTGGTTTGTTGTTAACAGATCACCTAAAATTGCCAATCTTCTGGGATTTTTGGTTAAAATTTTGACATTTTCAGGCAATTATGGGTGGGTTCGCGTCGGCGCTCTTTTAAAAAACGAAAATTTTAATTTTATTCTCAGTTATAAAGTGATTCGCGCAATCCCGACGAATGACAGCCAAGTGTTGGCATTGCGTCATTTCGCAAATTTGATGGAGTCGTCAAACAGTCGCAGAGGCAAAGTCCAATTCTGGCAGCATGCGCACACGTCGCATTCAAATGCGGACATTTTTGCCGATTCGGACAGTGCCGAAAAGGTAATTACATTTTTATTTATTAAATTATTTTATTAAAATTTGGAATGTAAAATTATACAGTTGTAATTCATTATGATATTTTTAATATATTATTAAATAACAACTAATAATTTAATTTTACTAATAAAGGTTCTCGACTTTTTGGACAATAATTGGATTTGGCGTGACACAATTGTGGCAAATTATGGCGAGTAAGTTTGGAAACACTATTAATTAAATGTTTAGATTAATTATTTTAAGTAATTAAAAATTGTTGAAAAATTTAAAAAAGCAATTAATTTAGTAAATTAAAATCGACCGCGAGTGAACTGATCGCAAGAAGTCCAGAAAAGTTGGAAAAAGCCTCTGATTTTGATTCGGACAAATATCATCAATATGATACGGTAGCCGTAAATTATGTATTTTAAAAATAAAAATCATTTTCTCAGATTATCTCTTATCTCCGACTTTTGGCCGAAAATAATTCTGACTTTATTTCATTTAATTCAATAGGAAAATCGTATGAAGGCCGAGAAATTCCGTATTTAAAGGTAAAAAAGAAGATATTTTAATTCATTATTATTAATTTTCTGGGGTCTGTCCGTTTCCATAGGCGGAAAATTTTTTAGGAAAAACTGTGAATTTTTGAAAGCTAACCCAATTTTTAATAGGTTTTATTCAAAATTTCACCCTTTTTTGCGCCATAAATAATTAAACAATTTTTATTTAAAATTATTAATGATAACAAAATTTCAGTTTGGCAAAAGCGCAAAGAATGGCCAAAAGAAGCCAATTATGTTGGTCGATGCTGGCATTCATGCTCGAGAATGGATTGCACCAGCAGTTGCACTCAAATTCATTGACAGTGTAATTATTGCGCTATTAATTAGTGTTTAATTAATTATTTTAGTTAATTAATTACGTTTTTTAGCTTGCAAGCGACAATAAATACAATTCAATTCTCGACCAACTTGACATTTATGTGATTCCAGCTGTAAACCCTGACGGCTATGAGCACACTTGGACAAGCGATCGTCAGTTTTTAATTAATTTATTAAATAATTTTTATTTTTTAAATGCCTATAAATCTTTCAAATTATATTAGTTTTATAAGTTCGATTTTTTATTCTTTAAAAACCCATTTTAAATAAAAAAAAGGAAATAATTTTTTTAGTAAAAATATAAAATTCTTATTATTTTTTATATTTAAGAATTGAAAAATATTAAAATTAATTATAAAAAGTTTAAATTTTTTTAATTAAAAAATCATTCATCTATTTCCAAAGGACTTTGGCGAAAAACGCGATCTGGGCCAAGAAGGTCGTCCAACAATGCCTGTTCCGACAGTGACGAAGCGGCACTTTGTTATGGCACTGACCCGAACCGAAATTTCCCTTACAGATGGGTAATAAAAATTTAAAAAAAATTAATTAACAATTGATTAATATTTTTAAATTTGAGGGCGAAGTTGGTACAAGCGGATGCCCTTGCAGGTTAAAATTAAAATAAATAAATGTTATTATAAAAATGTAATTTCCTAAAATTGTTGGGATATTTTTTTCGAAAAATTAAAAGGGATATAAATTTTTGTTGTTTTTACTTTGTAAAATTTAAATGTTTCTTTTAAATTTTATTCCCTGTTCTTTAAATGGGTTTTATTGTTTCTTTTTGTAAATTATTACAAATTAAATTTAAAATTATAATTTTCTTTTAAAGCGAAGTTTTTCACGGGGATAATCCGCTTTCGGAGCCAGGAATGTGCAAATTTGGCCAGCTTTATGCATGAACATTTGCCACAAATTGATGCCTATTTGACGCTGCATTCGTACAGTAATGTGCTGATGCATGGCTGTAATCACAGTTTGATACCGGAATGGGTTCGTTTGAATTATTTTATAAAATTTAAAACATTTAAACAAATATTTTGTTGTTAATGGAGTTAATTGGAAAGAGTTTTAAAAATAAAAATTTGAATTGAAAGATAAAACATTTTTAATCCCCGAAAAATCGATTTGAAAATTCGTTATTAATATTTGCATTAAATATTCTTATTTAAAAATATATTTTTCTTACACTTAGCAAAGAGTTGGAAATGAAATGGCTAATGCCATCGAAAAAGCGGGCGGTGAACACTTTAAAGTTGGCTGTGGTGATGAAATTTTATGTGTGTAATTAATTACTTAAATTAATTAATGAATTTTTGATATATTTTTGATTTTTTTTAAGATGCTGCTACCGGAAGTAGCCGTGATTATGCGCAAAGTGTGAACATAAAGTAATTTTAATAAATAATTAAATTAAATTAAATTGGTTAATTAATTAAATTGCATTTAGTGGCAATTTTTTGAAAAAATCATCATCCTAGGCGTAAAATTTGAAAATTTTCATTCTTTTTTCGTTTCCTTCATTTTTCTTTTGATATATTTCAAAAGATGAAATTTTTGGCTTAAAAAAAAATTCAAATTCAGCTAAATTGAGCAGAAAGAAAAATTAGCCTTAAAGTTACCAAGCAACTTCGAATTCTATTTTTCACGCTAAAAGGCCTTAAAACAATAAATAAAAAGCAAAGCCGGGACTCGAATTTTTATAACACATTATTAAAATATATTAATTAAAAAAACAATTTATTTTTTTAAATAAGATATGTTTACACAATGGAGCTGACATCTGGCCATTTCAATGGTGATTATGTTGGCTTTGTGTACCCGGAAAAGGGCATAAACAAATTGGCCAAACAAGTAATTAAGAACGAACTAATTAACAATTAAATAATTATAAACGTTTTAAGATTTTGCCCGCCCTTCAAATTTTGGCGGAAGAAGTTAGCAAAATGACATGATGAATTCATTAAATTAGAGCTGCTATGAAAAGAAATACGTAATTTGTCATTTGATTTTTAGAATTTATTCAATATTTTCTTTACATAATTTGAAATTCAGCTGATTAACTGCAAATAATTACTTAATTCATTTATGTAGAAAAAATGAATTTGTTTTTCTAATAAAATTATTAATGGCAAACTTAGAAATAGCCCATTCTGTGCTGGTATTTGATAGGCATCGAAGAAAAACAAAGAGAAAGGCCAAATGAAAATAATTTATGATGCCAGAAGGTAAAAAGAACAAAAAAGAAAAATGGCAAAAATATTTATTTGCTTGTCGCCAACCAAAAACAATGTTTTTTTTTTGTGATTTTAATTTATTTATAAAATTAAGAAAAAATAATTTTCTCTATGAAAACTTCCGTGGTTTTCTCTATTTTTCACAATGTTTGTTATTCAATGATGAGTGAGTGAATGGCACAGGTCCCTAATTTGATGAAATGAATTATTTACCCGACCCCGAAAATTCGATAGCCTGACTGAACTTTAAAGATTTTAATCAAAATTTGTACATAAGAAAATAATTTAAACTGGACCTTGTACGCAGCGCTGCAAAAAGCCAACATTTCGAGCTATCTGAATGATTTAAAAATTAAAAATTTAGACTCTTGAACAATAAGCCGGGTCTGGGTATACAATTCAATAAATTAAAGGGCGAAAAAGTCAAAAGTTTGCAAATTTTGTACCAAGTTTATTACTACTGTATGTTGAAGGTTTCAACTTTCAAATAAATAGATTATTTAAACTGAAAAATTGGTTAAGCTAAGAACCAAAAAGGTGTAAAAATAATTATTTACTGAAGAAGGAAAATATCCAAGCAGTTTATTTGGTAAAATGAATGAAATTTCGAAATGATTTTGGTAAAAAGATTAAATTAATTATCAATCAAATTGGGAAGATGGAGTTTATAAATTAAAAAGAATTGAATTACAAAATTAAAGCTAAGGAAAAGGCAAAATATGAATGAAAAAGAAAACATGATTTAACCCCTCCAAAATTAAACATTTTTAATTTTCAATCTCTTCCGTGAATAGGGAGTTAAAGGGGATGACTAAATCGGTCCGGGTAGGGGTAAACTCGAAAATGGCGCCAAAATACGGGTTCAAAAAAATATATTAAAATATTTTATATTCCAAAAAAACAACAAATTCGCCCCAAAATTTGCCCTGACAAAACATATATAAAAAAGAAACATATAAAAATGCTTAAAATCAAAAAAAAAGACAGAAAGAATGTGATTGAAAATGGAAAAATGATTTTGTAAAAAAAGCAAATCAATTAAAAAAAGGAATTTTTATGGAATCATTCACAAATTTAAATTATTATCTTATTATTTAATACAAAATTTAAAATACAAACTACAAATAAATAATAAATGATTTTGCAAAATCACTGAAGAATTAAATTATTGCGTCATTATTTAATATAAAATAAAAAACACAAATAAACAAATAAATAAGGGATTTTGGAAAATCCAGTGAAGATCATTAACAAATTTAAATTATTGCGTCATTATTTAATATAAAATAAAAAAATACAAATAAACAAATAAATAAGGTGTTTTAGAAAATCAGTGAAGATTAATCACAATTTTAATTAACCACAAATTTAAATGAAGCGTCATTAACATATAAAATACAAACAACAATGATAATGAGGGATTTGTTTATTTTAGTGATGACAACTATTTTAAATTCAATTTTCGACTTAAAAGGCTGTGTGATTTGCCATATTTTTCATTTAATATTTTTTCACTTATTTAACTTAACATTTTAATAGAAAAATAATTTTATTTTATTTTGCATAATTATTTTATTACAATCAGTGCCGGGCTTTTTATGTGTTTAGAATCGAAAGAGAAATCTATAACTAAAATAAGAGTTAAAAAAGTAAAAAAATTAATATATATATATATATATATATATATAAACCCAAAAAATCCACAAATCAGGATGTAAAACTAGAAAATGTGTTCGATTCCAAACCATAATCTGGCCCTGATTAAAACCGTAACAGCATTTTAATTGTACATTAAAAAGTATTTAGAATTAAATTGTGAACAATCATTCTATTTGAACAATCAACTCGAAAATGTCTTCTTTATCCAACAAAATTATTCAAATGATTTTATTATTTGAATTTTTATTCGCCCTGAACCATCAAAAAGTTTTTGGGAACACAGCAGGAGGAGGTATTAATTTGCTTGGTATTCATAATCAAAATTTATTGCATTAAAAAAAAGAAAAAAACAAACTAATGGAGTCAAAAATTTCAAAATAATGCAGACAAATGTGGATATATTTCGCTGTTTGTTTTTTGTTCAAGCCCTAAATTTATAAATCGGGATCAAACCAACTTATCCCACACAATTTATCCATGTCCCAATTCATCCATACACAAAAATGCCACGTCCGCATTTAATAATTTGCAAATGTAGGGGTGAGCTAAATTCGAAAACCAGTCAAAAAACCCAAATCCTAATAATATTTAGTGTAAATGTAAAATTTTTAGATAAATTTCAAATGGCAAAAGAATTGGTGAATTGGGCAACAAATTTAATGAATGACATAAAGTCAGGAAGCTTTCACGCATCTTCCGGAATTGAATGGCTTACAAGGGAACCTCGCGAACTGTAACTCGGAAAGTTGGTATAAATTTGGTACCATATGATAGAGCAGGGTCGACTTCTATTGTGAAGTGGCTTAGTTGGTTAAATTCCTATTTTTGGAGGTCATGGTTCGAATCCAACATGAAAATAAATAAATTTTAATTAATGTATAATATAATTAAACAATTTAAAAAACAATTTTTTATACTAAAAAAATATATGACAAGTTTTAATTAATGAAAATAAGTAAAAAACAATCAAATGTAAAGGTTGGAGAATTAATAAAAAGTGAACAAAGCTGGAAATGGGCCTTTTGGCCAAATTTTCGATTTTTGAGGCCCCATAACTTTTTTGTTTTTCGCTATAGGCACGTAAAATTAAAAATTCACAATAGAAGTCGACCCTGCTCTATCGAATGGTACCAAATTTATAGCCATTTTCCGAGTTACAGTTCGCGAGGTTCCCTTGTTAACAAACATCTTTTGCCGTGTTTTGTGGTGGGAAATTAGAATTGAAAATTGTTGATGAAAATTTGGAAAAATTACGCAAATATTTCTGTGACAATTTGCCAAATGGAACATTAACAAATGATGATAAAAATGTACATGAATTGGTCAAAAAAGTCCAAATTGACGAGAAAGCAATTGATAAAAAAGCAATTGTTGAAAAAATAGCGAAAGATTCAATTCTCAGCAAAGAAAACAAAGCAAAATTAGAAGAAATTTTTGATAAATTAATTATTGGAATTGAAAAAGCCGATGCCATAATTAAATGTAAATTTTTATACTTATTTTGGTGATTTTATCTTAAAACAGTAACCATTTGAAGGATTTTTTTAAATCAAAACCATCTTTTCTTGAAGGATTTATTATGGAAATCCATTTTAAAAGATTACTTACTTACAGAATAAATTTTAATAACGAATAAATTTAATAAAATTTTTTTCAGCAAAAAATCACCCATTTTCGTACCAAAAAAACAATCGCCAGCTGAACATAAGAGCAAAGCGTGCTGTTAAAGATGTATTATATCGCTTACGTGGCGCTTTTATTTTATTAATTCCCTACATAATCATGTGTGGCTTTTTATTCTATGGGTTCGTTATACAATCAAAAGAGCGCAACATTGATCACACTCAATTTATCGTCTTTGGAATTTTTTTTGGCCATTTTGATGATAACACCAATTGTATGTATGTTGTTGGGGTGTACGGACATTTCGCCTACTGGACATCTCGCCTACTGGACACCTCGCCTACTGACATTTCGCCTACTAACCCAAAATCGGACGTTTCACCTACTAAGCCAAAATCTGACATTTCGCCTACTAACCCAAAATCGGACGTTTCGCCTACTAACCCAAATTGGGCGTTGCTTGCCAAAGACCCGAATGATTATTTAGGGCAGTGATCTTTTTTGCTGGGATTTTTCTTTTTCGTATTGTGTGTTCTTATTTCGAATTCTTTTTTTGATTTTGGTCTTTTTCCGTGCCGTGCTCTAACCAACTGAGCTACGGGCGTCTCTTTTAGAGGTTCTCCAGGTCCTTTATCCCACTTTCTCCCACACTCCGTTCCTTCTGGCATCACAGTAATATTTATAAATGAGCGTGACCAGTTATAAGTAATAATAATAATAATAATTTATACGCAAAGCGTGACGCCGCCAAAATAAAAACAACAATAAGATAAAGCAAGTGGCAAGGGCGTAGGCAGGGGGGGGGGAGGGGGGGGCTGAGGGGGCTAAAGCCCCCACCCCCCCCCCCCCCCCGAAACCTAAAAAGTAAAAAATTTTCAGTAAATTTTTTGAAATTTTAAACAATTTTCTTAACAAAAGTGCATTAAAATACTCAAAAATTTTCCCGGCGGCGCCTATCGGTACCGCCGGACCCCCATTTTACCATATTTTTGAAAAATTGAGGCCAAAATGGCAAAAATAGTAATTTTTTGGCGAAAAATTTTGCAAAATACACCCCCCTAATTCGGGATTTCAAAAAAGCAAAAATACACCCCTAAAAATCGGCTGAAAAAAGAAAAATACACCCCTAATTTTTAATCTCCTTTTCTGTCGAGAGACTCCAGGTTATAAATTGCAAGCAATTCATCATAATTAGGTATATCGACATAAAAATTTGAGCGTCTAAAAACAATTCTTAAAAAGGTTTATTTTTCTAATATTTTTCTTCAAATTCGGATTAAAAACGGGGGATGCAACTTCTAAAATTGGCCTACTATAAAAATTAAATAAATTAATGAGTATTTTAGGGTTACTTGATCGAATAGATTTTAATACCGTTTTAATAGATTTTTTTACAAATAAATATCAATGTTCTTGTCCCATTTTAAATCATGAGTGAAATGAACACCTAAGTCCCGAACAGATTTATTTTCATTAATTTTAGGAAGTTGAAGATCAGAAATATAATAATTATTTTTTAGATTTTTATTACCTAGATGTAATACCAAGCGTTTAAGTGTTAAGTCTGAAAAAACATTATAGGCCTTAATATCATCCGCAAAGAGCTTAATTTCAACCGTTTCCGTGTGACAAAAACCCGTAATATCATGAATATATATTAAAAATAATAAGGCCCCAGGATCGAACATTGCGGTACACCCTCAAACAATTATACTCGTCAGAGAAAGAAGAGCCAACTTTTATGGACAACTAGTGGAGTTTCGGCGACGAAATTTTGTTATGTGATTAGGACACTTACTTGTTCTTAACGAGAGTTTGGCGAAAGACGAGAGGACGAGAGGCGAGAGTTTTTCAATTTTTCTGTAACCTTATTTTTTACTCCAAAAATTTCATTCATAAATAAAATCGAAAATTTGATATGATAAAAAAACTGGAAATGCCAAAATAGTTGCAAAAATTAACAGTTAATGTAAATATTGCATCATTTTAATATAAAATACAAACCACAAATAAATAATATGGGATTTTGTAAATCCAAAGAAGATCAATCATAAAATAAATTATTGCATCATTATTTTATATAAAAAACAAACTACAATTATAAAATTAAATAAGGGATTTGACTAATTTTAATGATGACCACCATTTTCAAGCCAATTTTCGAATTTAAAAGGCTGTGTGATTTGCCACTTTTTTCATTTAATATTTTTCACTTAATTTAACATAATATTTTTAGTGAATAAATTTAAGAGAAATATTAATTTATTTTAATTGTCAATTAAAAAGTATTTAGCTTGAATTGTGAAAACCCATTCAATTTGAATAAATCAGTTTGAAAATGTCTTCATTTTTCAACAAATTTATTCAAATGGTTTTATTATTTATGTTTTTATTCGCCTTGAACCTTCAAAAAGTTTTTGGCAACGAATGTGGAGGTATTCTTTTTTTTCTGGCATTCATAATCAAACGTGGGGCATTGTTTTACAAATTTTATTATTTTTTTAGCTCAATTTCAAATGGCTAAAGATTTGGTAAAATCGGCACCAAAATTATTGAAGGAAATTAAGTCAGCAAAGTTTGACGCGAATTTGGCAATTGAATGGCTTAAAAACAATTCTTTTGCCGTGTTTTGTGGTGGGAAAATTGAACAGGTAATTAATGATGTTGAAAATTTGCAAAAATTACGCAAATATTTCTGTGACAATTTGCCAAATGAAATATTTAAAACTGATAATGATGATAAAAATGTACGAAAACTTGTCAAAAAAGTCAAAATTGATGAGAAAGGAATTGACAAAAAGGCAATAGTTGAAAAAGTGTCGAAAAATTCAATTCTCAGCAAAGAAAACAAAGCAAATTTTGAAGAAATTTTTGACAAATTAATCATTGGAATTGAAAAAACTGCTGCCATAATTAAATGTAAATTTGAATTTAAATTTTATTATAGGAAAATAAAATGCGACAAAATGACAAAAGAAAAAAGGCCCTTAACTCAGGGGTTTGCACCTCTAAATTTTCAAATCAGCTTATGTTTATTTTTTCTTACCATTTCTTGATGTATTTAACGAGAAAAAGCTTTTTAAAGCTTATTCATCGAATAATTTTTTAATTTTTGTTTTTCAGCAAAAAACCATCCATTTTCACACCAAAAAAACAATCGCCGGTTGAACATAAGAAGAACAAAGCGTGATGATGATGACCCGGCAATGGGTGGCTGTATTTTAAGCACCATTATTTCCATAGTTTGCACTGGCTTTTTGATTCCATATTCCATTAAATACTCGAAGGAGGGCAACATTGATGTACATGGTGTTGATCAATATGGTCATCACCATACGAGTAAAGTTCTCACTGAAATTATCGTGTTTGGAATCATTTTGTTTGTTTCGCTGATATTTGCAGTTTTGTTTTGTCTGAGTGCTTGTAAAAGATCGTAATCATCGTCATACGGTAGCCGACTGATCATTTGGGCAAGTTCATTTGGGCAGTGATCTTTTGGGCTGGGATTTTTCTTGTTCTTATTGTTTGTTCTGTTTTCGATTCTATCTGATTTTTTGTTTTAAATTTTGTTCATCATTTTCTAAATTTGGTCTTTTTTTTTTTATTATATTTTCCATCTTTCCTATCAAATGCTTTTAAAGATAAAGTTGTTCTACAGTATAGCATACGTTTCGCACCATATGCAAATGAGGGTGACCTGTAGTTATGTGTGGGGTTTTGGGACGAAATTTTGTATGTGAATAGGGCACAGTTGTTCTTTTCTAATTATCATCTTTGGAATTATTTACGGTATTTTGATGGTATCACCAATTATATGTACCTTGTTGGCCGCTGCTTGGAATTTTTTAGAATGATCATTTGGGCAGTGATCTTTTTTGCTGGGATTTTTCTTGTTCGTGTTGTGTTTTCGTATTCGAATTCTTTTTTTTTTGTTTGGTTTAACTTTTGCTGTCATTATCTAAATTTGGTCTTTTTTTCTTATACTCTTTCCTATCGGTTGCTTTTAAAGATAAATTGCTTTAAGTATAGACATATGTTTTGTAATATTTATTTATTAATGAGGGTGGGTGACCGACCATCTATAAGTGGAGTTTCGGCGACGAAATTTTGTTTTATGAATAGGACACTTACTTGTTCTTAACAAAAGCGTTTTCAATTTTTGCCAAATTGGTCCCTATACCGTGTTATGTCTTTCTTGGTCTCAAGTCACTGGAAATTTTATGTCTCGATCACTAGTGGTGTAGAGGGTAGTGCTGCGTTTACAATTTTTGGGTCACAGGTACGGGTCCGCTCGGTGCAAGTCATTTTTCCCCTTTTATTTTTGCATTTTATGCAAATTATTCGGCCGAGTGAATTGATCCCCACCTAATAATATTTTCAGCAAATTGTTTTAAATTGTGATAAAATCCCGTTTTTTAATTGCTGGGTGCCGTGACGTACGCTCATGGTTACGATCACCATTCCAAGATTTGCGGGTTTTCTTGGTCTCGGCCCACCTATAAAAAGTTATATTCCGTATTTCCATGTTTAATGAATTTGATTTTAATAACTCATAAAAATTCATAAACTCAAAATAAATCTGTTTTAAATTTCAAATATGCAAGCCGATAGAAGCGAATAAAAACTAAAATTGACGAATTAATAATAAGGAAAAAAATTTAAATAAAAACACAAATAATTATTTTAACATTTTTTTCTTCTATGCATTGTAGAAAGGAGCTCAAAGAATTCATTTCTGTGCTTAAATTTTTTGAACATCATTTTTTGTCAATAAAAAATATTTTTGGGTTTTTGGAAAAATATTTAATTAATATTTTATGATTTTGTTAAAATTTTTAATATTTTGGCATTTTTCTAATTTTTTATCTAAAATTGAGCTGTTGAAAATGCAATAAAAAAAGAAAGGAAAGCTATTGCATCGAATAATCAAATGTGGGATGAGAGCAAAGCATGTACAAGCTTTTTTTATGTTTCGTTTTGTGATAAAAAAGTAAAAACAACCAAAAAATGTTGTTGAGATAAGAAAAAGACAGAAACATTCATAAGGAGCATTTAATTAAGCACCCAAATAAATGTGTTTTAAATTAATGCTGACGTAAGCATTAATAATAAAAATCCATAATTCATTATTACTATTGCAAAATAAATGGTTTTAAAAATTTCTTCATTATTATTATTATATATTTCCTATAAAATTTGCAAAAATGAATATTTAAAAAATTGAATTTCTTGATTAATAATTTAATATCCAATTTTTAAAATTTTTTAATCTTTTATGAATTTTTAGTATTTAGACTAGGGTTAAGCCCCGAGCCCTCGGGGGGCAAAAAGTCGGGGGCCGGGGACCTCGGGGGGCGACATGTCGGGGGTCGGGTCGGGGGGGAGCTCAATTGTCGGGGGTCGGGGACCCCGATCGGGTAGTGATCAACGAAATTTTTTAACGAAAAACTCAATTTTTATTTTTAAATGCTCGTAAATCTTCCTTTTTCTCACTTTAATCATCTGATTTCGTTAGCGCCAGCAAGAGTGAGTCCAAGCTAGGCTAGCCTTTAAACCAGGGGCTTCCATTTGTTCTTATTTATAAGAATTCTAATTTTGGGGTAGCGACAAAAATTGTTCTGATTTCTTAAATATATTTATAATCTCACTATTTTTCAAGAAATTTTAAGGTCTGCCACAAAAATTTTTTTTTGAACTTTTGGTCCCGAATGTACTGAAATTTGTCCTTATTTCTAAGATTTTCTTATTTTCAGGCTTCACCTAAACTTTCATTTTTTCAGATTAATGTTTTATTTCGCTGATTTTTGAGAAAAAAACTTTAAAATGGCCATTTTTATGTATCCGTGATGCGCGACCGCGGGATTTTTCCATGCGCGCCCCACCCCTAATCGGCACCGCCGGTTCGCAAAAGCTTATTTGTTCTTAAAAATTTGGCTCAAAATCGCGCAAAAATTGGTCATTTTTGGTGAAAATCTGTGGGCAAAATGAACTCAAATTTTCAAAAAATTCTCCCGGCGGCGCCTATCAGCACCACGGCCCTAAAATTGATAGCATTTTGATCAAATAAATTGTAAAAATTTACTGATTGAAAAATGTTGCTAATTGTTATTATTTTTGACCCTAAAATCTTATTTTACGGCCTTGATGTTCATATTTTTAAAATTAATTAACGATCGGCACCATGGTTTTGTAGGACCGGTGGTGCCGATAGGCGCCGCCGCAAAGTTTTTCGTAATTTTTAATGAATTTTATTAAGAAAATTTGTTCAAAATCTCAAAAATTTTCAATATTTCCCGCCTTCGTGGATGAATTAACTTTTAAATTTTTAAAACGCTCGGAGTCCCCAATCCCCCGAAATAGTGTCGGGGGGTCGGGGGGCAAAAAGTCGGGGGCCGGGGACCTCGGGGGGCGACATGTCGGGGGTCGGGTCGGGGGGAAGCTCAATTGTCGGGGGTCGGGGACCCCGATCGGGTAGTGATCAACGAAATTTTTTAACGAAAAACTCAATTTTTATTTTTAAATTCCCGTAAATCTTCCTTTTTTTCACTTTAATCATCTGATTTCGTTAGCGCCAGGCAAGAGTGAGTCCAAGCTGGCATAACCCTGCTTTAAACCAGGGGCTTCCATTTGTTCTTATTTATAAGAATTTCTAATTTTGGGGTAGCGACGAAAATTGTTCTGCTTTCTTAAATATATTTATAATTTTGAAATTTTATGGCATATGTCACTATTTCAAGAAATTTTAAGGTCTGCCGCAAAATTTTTTGATCTTTTGATCCCGAATTTACTGAAATTTGTCCTTATTTCTAACCTTTTCTTATTTTCAGGCTTCACCTAAACTTTTTAAATTTTTTCTGATTAATGTTTTATTTCGCTGGTTGAGAAAAAAAAACTTTAAAATGGCCATTTTTATGTAAAAAATGCTACAAAAACTCCCAATTTTCAATTTTTTTTTCCGGCGGCATCTTGTCGGTACCACCGGTCCGCAAAAGCTTATTTTTTCTTAAAAATTTGGCTCAAAATCGCGCAAAAATTGGTCATTTTTGGTGAAAATATGTGGGCAAAATGAACTCAAATTTTGAAAAAATGTTGCAAAATGTTCTTATTTTTGACCCTGAAATCTTTTTTTTCGGCCTTGTTGGTGTTCATATTTTGAAAAATTACCGATCGGCACCATGGTTTTGTAGGACCGGTGGTGCCGATAGGCGCCGCCGCAAAGTTTTTCGTAATTTTTAATGAATTTTATTAAGAAAATTTGTTCAAAATCTCAAAAATTTTCAATATTTCCCGCCTTCGTGGATGAATTAACTTTTAAATTTTTAAAACGCTCGGAGTCCCCAATCCCCCGAAATAGTGTCGGGGGGTCGGGGGGCAAAAAGTCGGGGGTCGGGGACCTCGGGGGACGACATGTCGGGGGTCGGGTCGGGGGATTGGTCCAAAAAACGTCTCGGGTCGGGTCGGGGGCCGGGGGGCTCGGGGTCGGGGCTTAACCCTAATTTAGACAAAGAAAAATAAATGTTTTATTTTCCATTTATATATATTTTTACAATTAGTTCACTGCATTTTTTATTTCGAATATCTAATGCGAATCCAGCGGTAAGTTAAAATTTCGAAAAATTATTATTTTAAATCCATTTTAATTAGGTGGGCGACAATTTGCTAATTGCATTCATGAAAGGACATCCGCAAATTCAAATCAGTGAATTTACACAGCAAAAATATGAGGCACACTTTGGCATTGTGTATTATATGAAAAACAATTGGCAATGTGATCAACAGGGCTGCAAAAAATATGCACAAAAAGTGGCCAAAATATACGCATAAATATGCAAATAAAGTCGTGAAATATGCACTAAATATGCACAAAAATCGCAAAATATGCACCAAATATGCACAAAAAAACTTGAAAATTAGGGGTGCAAATTAACTTTAAAAATTTTTTTTCATTAGTACACTTGACAATGAGCTACAGTTCTTTTATAAAATTCTCTTAGCAAATATTGACATTTTTAAATCAAAAATTTTGTCATGAAAAAAAAAAAATTTGGGGGAAGAAGTTTTGAGAAAATTTTCCAATTCTTAGTGGTGTGTTTTTTAAAAATTTTCGGTCGATTCTTAGGGGTATATTTTTCTGAATTTTTAGGGCCGATTCTTAGGGGTGTATTTTCCGTTTTTATTGCATTTTTGTTAACAAATTTTCCAGAAAATGGCAAAATATGCATAAAAATGCAGAAAAACCCAAAATATGCAAAATATGCATTAAGGCCCAAAATATGCAAAAATATGCAAATAAAAGTCCCGATTTTTATAAGCAAACACAAAAAAGAAAGTGTTTTTCCTACTATTTAGAGCATGGAGAAGCCAGGAAAAAAATATGCTTTTGCATATTTTTTGCAGCCCTGGTGATCAAATTGCAGAGAAATTTGAAGAATTTGAAAGGACAGAATGCCAAAAATATCGCAAATATTTGAATATTTTGTATGAATATTTATACAGAGAATATGCCGGAATTCTAACTGTGAAGCCAAAATTTGTTTTCAAGAGAGATCAATTTGAAATATTTGAAATTGAAGGGCCAATAATTTACGCGGTGAATTGTCTGGTTAAAATTTCGCAATTTTATTTGAAATCGCATTGGAGTTTTTACTATGAATATCAATTAAATCAATTGTTTAATTATTATTTTAAAAATATTGTTAGTTATAGTTTTCAACTAATTTTATTGAATGAGGAGAGATTGAATTATGAAATGAAATTCAAAAATCAAACAAAAGTGCCAATTAATGAATTGGTTTTGCAAATGGCAATTGACACAGCAAATGAATGCCAACCAAATGAAAGTTTAAACGGAATAAATCGACAAAAATTTGAAGAAAAATTAGTGGAAATGTTTAAACGGGCGGAAGAAAGGGTAAAAGAAGACAAAAGAGTTCACTTCATAAAAAATGACAAGCATTACATAATTTTGAAGAAATTTGATGATTCATCGACATGGGTGGGCTTTGATTGAAAATATTTTTTAAGTGTTTTCTACATTAATTAATTCGAGTTTGTTTATTTAATTTAAGTTTCAAATTTGTCATTTTATTAAAAATTTTAGTCAAATTTTCAGATTTTTCGATATTCCTATCAGAACCCACTAATCTTCTTTTTTCTTAGAAATCTTCCAAAATTAAACTTAAAAGTTGTTAATTTTAAATTAAATACATATATTCTTAGATTGAAGATGCTTTATTTTCTGAATTTGTCAAAGGACAGGCGACAAATCTTGAAAAATTTTCTAAGCATTTCAAAAACTATTTGGAATTAAAAAAGAATTCGACAAAATTTAAATCCAATCTTTGCGCTGTTTATTTAATGAGTGTAGAGAAATGGCACTGCAACAAAATTTGTAAAGCAAAGAACAATAATTGTCGAAAATATCGTAAACACTCGCATATTTTTTACGAATATTTGTTCCAACTTTATGCTGAAGGTTTGGGTTTTAGTAATTGTCATTTTAAAATTGTTTAAATGAATTTTAATTCCATTCAGCTACAAATCCCGATTTGTCGAGACAATTGCCGCTATTAAAGCCAAAATTTAGCAATGGCAACCATCTTAGCTTAATTGATGTTGTCACTAATCTGTATTATGGGAAATTTCATTGCGAAGAAAAATATGGGATAACTGCTAGAAATGATCCAATGGAATTGCTTAATGAAGAGGAATTTAATTATGATGAAATTAAAGAAAATGAAAGTGCGAAAAAGAGAAAACAAATTTTAAATGAACCGACGGAAATTGAAAAAATTCGAATGGAATTTGGGCAAAAATTGGAAAAAATGTGTTAAACTAAAAATGAAGTGATCAAAGGAAATACTTGGAAATTGGATAAAAGAGAATTGAGTTCAAAATATGAAACCAAAACGCGGAAAATTTGGAATTTTATGCATTTTTATAAAAATTTATGAAAATGAAAATAAGAAAAAAACAACAATTTTCAAAGATACAGAGTCCAATATATCAAATTTATTTTTCTTTTTTTAAATTGGATCAAAAACGCAAATTGTCGATGTATCTCCTTGATTCAATTCTTTTGGCATAAATTGCACAGATTTTGTTAAAAAATGACTATATTCAGAGATTTTTGGCTAATTTTTTAAGGAAAAAAAAAAGTTTTTTGGAGGCCGGCGGTGCTGATAAGCGCCGCCGGGCGAATTTTTGAAATTTAGCTCTATTTTCAATAGATATTCACCAAAAAAATTAAGATTTTTCCTAGAAATTTTTGTTTTTCTTCGGTATTTTATAAAAATATTTTAAAATATATTAAATTTTCGTGATTTAGTCAAGGAAAATAGAACTTTTTAATTTCAACGAAATTTTCATCCGGCGGCGCCCATCGGCGCCAACGGAAATTTTTTTGAAAAGTTGAGTTACATTTGTAACAAATTATGCCAAAAATGGTCAGGGTGTTTTTGTCTATTAATCATAAAAAATAAATTCAAAAGAAAACGTCAAACCGGTATCAAACTCATAATAAAAAGTACTGTTCGTGTTGAAGCACTAACCACTAATCCACAAATATATTTTAAAGTAAAAGCAAAATTTACTTTATTTCATAAAAATTTGTCAAGATGGTTTAAAAAATTCAAAATTGTATAAGTTTTTTGCCGTTTATCTCACGAATATGCCATTGACAAAGTGAGGATGTCAAAAAGAGAAATTTTAATCGATTCTTCTTAAACCAATAAAGCCAACATCAGCAGGTGTCACTCATTTCATCGGATCTGTTTTAGAGGCTCGTAAAAAAAAAAACTCAACAATAAAAAAAAATTTGAAATTCAAGCTAAATCAGAATACCTTAGCTTAATTAAAAATTTTAAATGCTTTTCAAAAATTCTAAGCGATTTATGTAATTTTCTTTATTAGCCCATGGAAAAAATTTGTGTAATTCCGGCCCAAAAAAGCATACCAGATAATGAAATTCAAAAATTTTAATTTTTTTCATGCTTTCCTAAATCTAACGTTCTAAATTAATTTAAATTTTTGGCACAAACGAATGGAATATTTCAAATGATTTACAAAAACATTGCAAAAATATATGTATTATAAAATCACACATTATTATTAGGGATGTCAAAAATATGTACAAAAAGTAATCAAAATAGACTACCCGCCGTTCCCGTGCGGTTGTTGCGCAACATTAGACGACCCTGCGTTTCCTTGAGGTTGATGCGCAACCTTAGACTACCTTCCGTTCCCGTGCGGTTGTTGCGCAACATTAGACTACCCTCGGTTCCCGTATGGTTCTTGCGCAACCTTAGACTACCCGCCGTTCCCGTGCGGTTGTTGCGCAACATTAGACTACCCTCCGTTCCCGTGCGGTTGTCGCGCAACATAAGACTACAACCCTCTGTTCCCGTGCGGTTGTTGCGCAACTTAGACTTCCTTCCGTTCCCGTGCGGTTGTTGCGCAACATTAGACTACCCTCGGTTCACGTACGGTTGTTGCGCAACATTAGACGACCCTGCGTTTCCTTGAGGTTGATGCGCAACCTTATACTACCTTCCGTTCCCGTGCGGTTGTTGCGCAACTTTAGACTACCTTCCGTTCCCGTGCGGTTGTTGCGCAACTTAGACTACCCTTCGTTCACGTGCGGTTGTTGCGCAACTTAGACTACCCTCCGTTCCCGTGCGGTTGTTGCGCAACCTAAGACTACAACACTCTGTTCCCGTGCGGTTGTTGCGCAACTTAGACTTCCTTCCGTTCCCGTGCGGTTGTTGCGCAACATTAGACTACCCTCCGTTCCCGTGCGGTTGTTGCGCAACCTTAGACTACCATACATTCCCGTGCGGTTGTTGCGCAACATTAGACTACCCTCTGTTCCCGTGTGGTTGTTGCGCAACTTAGACTACCCGCCCGCCGTTCCCGTGCGGTTGTTGCGCAACATTAGACTACCCTCCGTTCCCGTACGGTTGTTGCGCAACTTAGACTACCATACATTCCCGTGCGGTTGTTGCGCAACATTAGCCTACCCTTCGTTCACGTGCGGTTGTTGCGCAACTTAGACTACCCGCCGTTCCCGTGCGGTTGTTGCGCAACATTAGACTACCCTCCGTTCCCGTACGGTTGTTGCGCAACTTAGACTACCATACATTCCCGTGCGGTTGTTGCGCAACATTAGCCTACCCTTCGTTCACGTGCGGTTGTTGCGCAACTTAGACTACCCTCCGTTCTCGTGCGGTTGTTGCGCAACTAGACTACCTTCCGTTCCCGTGCGGTTGTTGCGCTACTTAGACTACCCTTCGTTCACGTGCGGTTGATGCGCAACTTAGACTACCCTGAAAAAATATAATACGAAAAAATGAAACTTTTTGGCCAAAAAAAACTAAAATATAATAAATTTTTATTTTTAATATCAAAAATTTTTACGATTTTGAATCTCCTTTCCGGGGATCCCCGGTTAGGCCATCCCCGCTTTCCCTGGTTTGATCGGTCATCTTTCCCACCCAATGCTGCTTGGAAGGGGTTAACTGTGTCTGAAGAAACAATTTTAAGAAGCCATAAATTTTTATTTTCTTTGTTGGCCAAATCAAACAAACTTACTTTGCATCATTCGAAAGCTAAATGTTTTGCTTTTTTTTTTTTTACTAATCTGTGAATTTTGGTTAGCTGATAGAGCTTATTAAGAGTTTTTGAATGTTACCAAGTTAGTGTGTGTGGTTTGGTCAACAAAAAATAAAAGGTATGACTTCTTAAAGATGTCTCATTGTCAGACGCAATTGGCCCGTTTCGCTGCTCCTCCTACACTAATTTGAAATTACAAATTGATTTATCGATTATTAATTTAAAATTTGAACTCCAATTTTGAACAATCCAATTGCCTTTTTGTCGGTCATTATCCATTTTTCTGTTCCTTTTGACGTCCATTTGTCCATCATTTCCTTCCGTTCATAATTCGCCATCATTTCCGCGTCCTTTGTCATTTTTGCACTCCTCGCCCGGCTCGCACTTGCACTGCTCCAATTTGCCTTCCGCCTTCTCACACTCCAATTGCGCATCTTTGCATGAGCCCTTTGACGACTCTTTGCACCCCGTGGCGATCACGTGACTTTGATCAGCTTAGAAATTATAAACTCATTTTGTAATTTGAAAAATCAGACTGAAAATTGGAAAATATTGTTCAAAAATGAGCCTTCAAATTTAACATTTAAACGAATTTCAATTATTTATTTTTTGAGTCAAATGAAAAATTGCCGAAAAAAATTGTTTTCACTTACCAAATGAACACTTTGCCGAAATGCATTGCTTTGTGTTTGGATTGCAATCCTTCTCCACCGGATCAGTGCCATTTATGCCGGGACGAGTGCTCACCAATTGTGAAGTGCATTTAAGGCCTGGAAAATTGCCAACATGCAAATTTTGATTGTATCGGGTATAAGTAATTTATTAATTAATTATCATGAGTCATGCCCAAATTTAAAAATTACGATTTAAATATTTAAAATTTTTAATTTAATCATATAAATGAATAACCATTGGCCAAAACAAAAATGCTTCCAAGGAACAATGTAAACGCAAAAATCACGGCGAATGACGAAGCCATTCCGACAAATTTAGTTAAAAAAATAATAATTGAATTAATGTTTGGAAAAATTAAAAATGATTTTTAATTAAAATTTTTATTTTTTTCGAATATTTATTTTATTAAAAAAGTACAAAAATATAAAATTATATTTATGAATAAAAAGAAAAGTGCTCAAATGATTTATGCATCGATGTCCACCACATTTTATAAAAAGGGACAAGTACAGCAAATGGTTGGCTGTTCTCTGCTACTGATGGTTAAGTCCGAAAGATTTTTTTAATTTATGCTATTTAAAGCAAATCGACCAAAAAAAGAATTGAAAAAATATTTAACCAAAAATTAAATAAAAAAAAAGTTTATTGAAAATTGATGAAAAACATTCATTTGTTAACATTTATTTTTGTCCAATAATATGCAAATTTATGTTTTTTAATTGCATATTAAAAAAGGTGCTTATTTTTGTACAAAACCCTTTGAAACAATAGAACATTTTAGAGGTGTACCGTGATTCACGGTCACGGTCACGGTTACCGTGAATTTCACGGGTTTTTTCACTCACGGTCACGGTCACGATTCACGGTACCAATTCACGGTTATTCCGTGAAAAATTTACACTGGATAAAATTGAAAATTTATGAAATAAATTTTTTTCATAGAGAAATTTGGTCTTTTTTTGGGCAAAGTTTGCTAAGAAACAGATCAAAATTTTCAAAAATTTCCCCGGCGGCGCCTATCGGCACAGCCGGCCCCCCTCCCTATTCCTGAAACTTTTTTGAACAAAGCCAAACAACTACATATATTGCACGAAATACAAATAAGCAAAGTTTCAAGTATGAGCCCATTTAAATTAAAAATTCATTAAGTTTTTTAAAAAAATTCGCTTGAAATAAAGTTATTTTGGGTAAAATCAGTTAATAAATCACATTTTCTAAAAGTTTCTCCACTAAAACCCATATCTTTCTTAAAAATTGGGTAAATATGTCTCACAAAACCATTTATAAAAGGTCGGAATCAATTTTGAACGTCCACAATTATGCGAAAAATGCAAATTATGGGCGCGCTTGCCAATGGACAGTTCAGTACCCGATTTTTTTTAAACTTGAAATATGCAACCGCACCTATAATTTGCATTTTTCATCGTTTTTGACTTTTAGATTAATTAAAATTGTAAAATTTGCTAATTTTAGGGATAAATCTGTTAAAAATGTTAACAAATTGCACTCAAATTTTCAATTTGACCCCCGGCGGCGCCTATCAGCACCTCCGGGCCCCCAAAATTTATTATTTCATAAAAAATTGGCTCAAATTCGCAAAATTTGGTCATTTTTTGGACAAAATCTGTGCACAAATAAGACTCAAATTTTCAAAAAAATTTTGCGATGGCGTCTATCGGCGCCTATGGACCCCCCTTTTCCCAAAGAAATTTTTTGGAAAATTATACCACAAAAAAAAGTTTAAAAAAAATTCGCCGCCAAAAAAAATTTCTTAAAATTCACGGTCACGGTCACGAAAACCGTGAATTTCACGGGTTTTTTGGATCACGGTCACGGTCACGATTCACGGGACCAATTCACGGTCACGGTTCACGGGGTCAATTCACGGTCACGGTCACGATTCACGGTTCACGGGTTTTTTCAGTCACGGCACACCTCTAGAACATATTGCTCAAAAATTTGCTATAAATCTACTTTTTTGATAAATATTTTATATTAATTTGTCATTTAGTATTCATAAAACAAATTTGACATTTTCATCATAAAAATCACATTCATGATTATTTTATTTAAAAAAAAAAATTTTTGGCATCTGAATGAAAAATGTAATCATTGTAACTGTGAAATCATGAAATTTTTTTTATTTCATTTCCAGGACAAATGAAGAAATAAAGAATTAGTACCTTTGACTAGAGAAAGGCAAATCAACATTTTTCTCTTAGCGGATGTTGTTTTAATAAATATCAACATTGATGTTGATATTTAATTAAATCAACATAACATTATGCCATCAACGCAAATATCAACGTAAAATTTTAAATTGTGATAATTTTTTAAAATTTATTTGAACGGTTTATAATTTTATGTAGAGAGATAGTGTAAAGATGAGAGAGTGCTGAATTTCAGTCCCAGTCATACAAAACATTTTTGATGAAGGAGGGTAGAGAAAATAATTTCAATAGAGAGTGCTATGGGAAGAGAATTCTCTTCCCTTCTTCGCTGAATCTTTTGGTAAGAGACGTAGATACCTCACTATGTTCTCTGTTCTCTCTCTGTCTTAAATCTCTTCCCATAACACTCTTTTTTAATTAATTTTTCTTTATTCTTCTTCATCAAAAATGTTTTGTCTGACCAGTACTGAAAGTTCAGCACTCTCTCATTTTGCCTTATCTCTCTCCCAAATGATATTTCACGCTAAAAGTCAATTTAAAAAATTGCTTTAATTTTTAAAAAATGATACAAATTTTAAAAATAGCGTTGATATTATGTTGATGGCATAATGTTATGTTGATTTAATTAAATATCAACATCAATGTTGATATTTAATTAAAACAACATCTGCTAAGAGAAAAATGTTGATTTGCCTTTCTCTACCTTTGACACAATTTATCAAAATATAAATGCTAGCTTTTTATATTTTGAAAATGGGGACAAATTTAAACTAATTTATTAAGAAAAATTAACAATTAAATTTTAAAGGTGATTTTAATGAGAATAATGATGTATTTAAAAACAATTTTAGACCAATTCATGGGTGGTGCTTTTTTGAAATTTTCAGAAAACCCAGAAAAAGGCACATAAACCGTGCCGGTCATTTTGCACAAAGATTCAAAAAAGCTAAAAGATAAAAGCTTCAAAAACAAATTGAAAACTCTTTATTCGTGCGTATTAATTAGGTCATAGAAAAGTCAGTAGAAAAAAAGAGGCATATGCCTCAAATCCGCGCCAAAATGATGATTTTTTTTATCAATTCCTAATGACACATAGGATTTAAACTATACTGAGTATTACATATAATTAGTCCAACTTTGAATGCTTATATTTGTCCCAATCACCGAAAATTATGATTCCCCGCCCCCCCAAATCAGTCCATCCTTCGCCCGCCCCGCCCAATCCATAAAAAGTGAGTGAAAATGTTCCTTTTTGGCCTCACAAAGTCACATTCTGTCCAACCGACATTCACCGGTTATTCAAACACATCGGGATAATTATATATGATATTGAAAAATGGGAAATTCAAAATTAATTGCTTTGGCGTTTCATCACGCGTAATTAATTATTTTTTTAATCGGTTATCTGTCAGCCGAATGCTCTTGTTCATGATGCTGGAGTTGATGGAGATGCCGGCCCACAATTTTAACATGTGAAAAATTCCTATTTTTTTGTGTCGTTCCGTAAGGCCACACACCTACAGTAACCCCATTTAAGTTACCGTTTCTGAGTCTATGCAGTTTTCGAATTTTACGAATAACATTTATGTATTCAAAATGTTACACAGTAAGTATGTTACAGTGCCACTTCAAAATACAGTATTCGTCATCTACAATCAATTAATTTTCTCGAATGATGGAACAATTTTTTTTTACAAGGTTGCTAAATATTTTTAAATTAAATAAATAATTATTTTAGATATTATCAATTTAGAATTTGTAATCCTTTCAAAAACCGAAAGCAAAATTAATTTACCGATTAAATTTTAATAAAAACAAAATTAAATAATGAGACAAAGTGATTTGATCAAAAAGAAAACAACAAATGATCAAACAAAAATGTGCAGAGAAAATGCCGAAAATTGGAAATGAAAATTTTTGTTAAAGCACAAAAATTTGTAAAGAATAAGCAACAGACAGTTGAAGTCACAACAAGCGACGGTCGATTTCGGCAATTTCTTCTTCATAGCGACGGTCGATTTCGGCAATTTCTTCTTCATAGCGACGGTCGATTTCGGCAATTTCTTCTTCATAGCGACGGTCGATTTCGGCAATTTCTTCTTCATAGCGACGGTCGATTTCGGCAATTTCTTCTTCATAACGGCGCTCGACCGTATGCTGGGCGACATGCATCTCTTCTAAACGCTATCGACTGGTAAAAACTGCAAAAAAGAATCCATAATTTCGAGGAAAATTCGAAACATAGAATTGACCATCGAGAGTCGAAAAAACCCGAGACCCGCAAAAATCTGAGAAACTCGGATTTGAACAGAGACCGAGATTCTCGAGTTTTACCAGCGATGCCCAACCGTCGGGCCTCAAACTGTTTATTCTTATTGATTAAACATATAATTAAATTTAATTGAGATATATATATTCAATAAAAAATATTGCGCACTTACACTCAATGAGTCTGTGCCGGCTCGGACGCGATTTTGTCGACAGAACCCACAGTAAAAATTGCAGAAGACCGATTGGCCAATGGGAAAAATTGCAAAAAAAATTTTTTTTTTGGCGCTATAATTAGGAAAGGACTTTGTATAACACAATAAACAAATGGTCATTCATTATCATGAGACATTTGTTAGAGAATGCTTTTTTTCTCACAAATATGGAGGCAAAAAGTGAAGGCGTTAAATTTAGCAGAAAAAACTGTTGCAATTTTGGGATAAAAATGATGAAGTTTGGATGGATATATCTATGTGTAGGAAATGCCTACCTTTTTGGGTCGGGGTCCTTTCGGCGCCAACCCGAGTTTTTAAATCTAACAATCTTAGATCTTTAGAAAGGAATTAAAATGTTTAGAAACAGTTTCAAAATAATACTTGGTGATTTTAGTTAGCAAAAAAAAAAATTTATTTTTATTTTTTTGAATTTTTTCTTGATAATTTTTTTAGCTCTTTGTGCTTTTTCGGAGCCTGATAGAGCTTTTGAAGGGCTTTCAAATAATAATATTAAAATTGTTGGATTTGTTGACTAATAATAAGAATTTATAATCCAAAAACTTTGACCGGCGTCGAAATGTGAAACAATTCCCACATTTTTCTGTGTTGGACTGACGACGGTCAGAGTCAATGAGTCAATAATTAATTAATAGGGTAACTCAGCGTCCATTTGTGGGTGGCATTGATTTTGCCCCGCCCCCCACTTTTTGTCCGCCCCCACCATCATTAAGGCATTTCCCAACGGTACTTTACAGTTTAGTGAGAAATAGGTCAAATCATTGCCTTTTCTAGGCAATTTTTGGACGGTGATCAATGATCAATTTTAGGGTCGAATTTATTTTTAAAAATATCGAAATATTCATATAAATATTTACGAAAAAAAAACGCCAAAAATGTAAAGAAGGTTTGCATTAAACTTTAATTTCCCTATGCCATTAAATAAAACTTTTTTCATTGGCCTTTTTAATTAAATTGACTTTTTAAATGATTTTCAGGTCGTCAAAATAAATCCCCCCTTTAAATGAAGTAATAATAATTATCAGCATAATTGTCATAATTAATTGATTTTTTAATAGAAGAAAATATGAGAAAATAAATTATCATTCATTTGAATGTATTTTAGATTAATTTTTAAAAAGCAAAACAATTGATAAACTAAAAAGAAAATCAAAATTTACGAATTCAAAAAGAAAAATGCTGAAGAATTTGCTGAGGTTGTGTTCCGGTGTTTAAAATGTCGGAGAATTGAGTCCCGGTAATTGTGTTGCTGAAGGATTGATGAGATTGAGTCCAATGATTGGAAGGCGAAGGCCCACGTACGAGGCCGCGAAGCGGCCAAGTGAGTACCTTTGGCGCAGAAAATAGTTGAGGAGACCGAAGGCCCCCGTACGAGGCCGCGAAGCGGCCCAGCGATTATCTTTGGCGCAGAAAATTGCTGTAAGGGGAGAGGGGGTGGGGGGGGGGGAGGGGGGGTTGGGGGGCCGCAGGCCCCGTACGAGGCCGCGAAGCGGCCGAGCCCGCCCCAACTGTTCAACATCCCAAGGCGCACTAAAAGTTAAAAATGCTGAAGAAATTTGCTGGGGTTGAGTTCCGGTCATTGGAATATCATAGAATTGAGTCCCGTGATTGAAATGCTGGTGGGTTGAGTCTCAGTGATTGAAATGCTGGTGGATTGAGTCCCGTTGATTGGAAAATGATGGATTGAGTCCTGGTGATTGGAAACTGCCTAGCGGGGGATGCGCCGAAGGCGCTAACCCCGCTAGTGCCATTAAATAAAACTTTTTTCATTGGCCTTTTTAATTAAATTGACTTTTTAAATGATTTTCAGGTCGTCAAAATAAATCCCCCCTTTAAATGAAGTAATAATAATTATCAGCATAATTGTCATAACTAATTGATTTTTTAATAGAAGAAAATATGAGAAAATAAATTATCATTCATTTGAATGTATTTTAGATTAATTTTTAAAAAACCAAAACAATTGATAATCTAAAAAGAAATTCAAAATATTTTTCTATCTCATTAGGTAGGGGTTGAGACTTTCAGAAGACGAGCAATTTCTTTGTCAGTTAAAGAAGGGTTTCCTTTTTTCATTTCATAATAAATATTCAGTTTGTCCGTTTTTTCTTCATTCGAATGGCATCCTTAAAATAAAATAAATTAAAAATTCAAATTAAATTTACTTTTGCCAATTTCAATGCCAAATTCCTTTTTCCATTTTCTTAATGTTGGTTTGCTAATGCCCAAGTCTTTCGCAATTTGCTTATGTTTTCCATAATTTGGCATTCTTTTAATCTCGTCAATACGTACAATAAATTAATTCCCTCTTTTTCTTTTCATAATAATTCTTTGGATTAATATTTGTTTTCTTTAAATTAAATTCTTTTTTCCATTTATAAATTTTATTTCGATTAATTCCCAATTTTTTGCAAATTTTTTCCTCAATTTTACTACGAACTTTTGTCGAATATTTTCCCCTTTCCTTCATTTTTTCTTTTATTGCGTGAAATTTGTGAACAATTTCGCATTTTTTCTGGTCATCAAATTGGTCATTCTGTTGATAATTGCGAATTGGATCGGCTCTATTTAATTCATTTTGATCATTTTGATAATAATTAGCAAATTGATCACTTTCATTTTCACATTCCATTTTTTCACTGTCCCATTTTTGGCCAAATATTTCAGCAAAAGTTGGCCGAAGTTTTCCATTCTTTTCACATAATTTAACTGATAAAAATTTCGCATAATAAATTAGTTATTAATAAAAACATGAAAATAATATAATAAAATTCAATCATTCTCTGTAAAATAGTTGGGTTTTTTTATGTTTTACCAATTGAATTTTTATGAATAAGAACATAAAATAATATAGAGAAAATGAAACTATAAATTCATATATATTTTTTAAATTTATTATTTTAGTATTTTTATTAAATTTAAAAGGTATTTAATTGGCTAAATTCATTAGAAAAAAATTCGTTAATAAAAAATTCTAATGAAAGCGGAGAAAGCGTTGGAAAAAAATACTGATCTTCAGTAGAAACGATAAATATTTGATAAATAAATAATTAAATATTGGTAAGCAATTAATTTCATCATAATTTCACATGTATTTCATTTTTGCGAAACGGAATTAAATTTTAAATTTTTTGAAAATTTCTATCTTTTGTTCGCTTTATTATTTATTATTTTTGGTTTTTTTAATAAAAAATTTTATGCCGGTAAAATTCTAAAAACAAATTAAAATATGGTTGTCTTTCTTTTTTTAATTTTAAAATTTACAAAATAATTGTTTATTTAATTTTTAATTCTACTGAAGATCAATTTCACTATTGGTCGCACTTTTTGACAACGATTTCACTTTTTCATAAGAATTCTAATGGCTTAATTTTGTTACTTTTTTGGATAAAATTTTACGATTTACATACCCTAAATTTGAAACTTTTTGGCACCTCTTTTCCCATTTTTAGCACCTATTTTGGGAGTTTTTAGAACCTAAAAACTAATTTTTTGGCAGTTTTTAGCACATAAAAATTGCATCCCTATTTATAATTATCATTTATTCGGCAAATATTTGTTTCCCTCATTAAAGTGATTAAAATTTAATAATTTTAATTCTGCTAGTAGAATAAATTTGGAATTTTATTTTTCAAATTATCAAATTAATTATATAATTGTTTTTATTCCTTCGAATTTAATAATTTTTTATTTTTCATTATTTTTTTGTTTAATTTACTTCAAATTAGCATAAATAAAAAAATATCTGCGAATTTATCGCGTTTTCACCAAAGAGTTCCATCACTAGCAGATGAATAAGCAAGCATTCTTTCCCCGATTAAACAACAAAATGTGACCATTGATGCATAAATTATTTTAGCCGATTTTTGTGTACCATTATTATTTCTGGATTAAACTGCCAAAATAAAATAAAATTTTTCAAAAATTAGGTGAACCAAATTCTTTTTGTATGTGTTTATGCCAATAATATTGTATTTGGGCTTACAGAGTTTGTAGCAAAAATGTTCAAATTTTCAAAGAATATGGGCTTAAATTTTACCAAACTTTCTTTCGTATGTTGTAAAAAGAATTTTTTTTTTTGTAAACTTTATTTAAAAAGAAGAAAATGATTTTCTTTAATTATTATGTGCTTTGTTTACGGTGCTAGGTAGATGCGAAAAAAAAACTCAATGAATGATAAAATATAGTTTAATAATGCGATAAGTAAATTCATATAATTATTATATTCTTCAATTATTTACAAGTATTTTTTTAAATTAATATTGCTAAACTTTTAAAAATAATAAATTTAATTACTTCAAGATTATTCTTTAACAATGATTAGAGAATTAAATAAATCATGGTTTATACGGCTTGCTTATTACAAAATGTAATCCCTTATAAAAATGGTGAATTTTTATATAATTCTTTTTAAATTTATATTTAAAATATTAATCATATTATTAAGCTCATTGACATCAATTTATATAAATAATTTAAGTTTTTTCGCATCGCCCATACTGAGTTTTTTTCGCTTCGTCTCGGCACGTTTGTTTGCTTAATGATATAATGGCAGTTTTCAACAAAAATGTTAAAAAATGTTAAAACACAAAACGCCATGAGAATATAATTGAAACCGAAAAAAAAGAATCCAAAAGAGCGAATTATGTATAGAATGTAATGGATAATGAGAATATTTCATTGAAAGTTAATTTCTGACAATGTATTCGTGACCAGAAAATGGGTCAGTGATACAAATATTTAAAATAAAGCTCTGTAGAATTAAGTATTGTAGCCTAAAAATTCAATTCTATAAGAGCATCGTTCTGAATTCCGAACCCCGGAGCCAAATTCGAACAAAAAGTCGAAAGTCCACATTTTCGAAAATTTCCCTTTTTGATTAAAAATCGGTTAAATATAGGGAACCAAACTAAAATCCATCAATCCTTCAATAAGAGATCATTTACGCCATTTTTGAACTGAAAATGATAAATTCAAAAATTTGGAGTTTCGACTAATTGTTCAAATTCCGGTCAGGGGTTCGGAATTGGCCGAAATGTATACCGGATACGTGATCAGTGATCCCGAAAACGTAAGGAACTTCTTTTGATGACATCAAAATTTTCACTGACCCATTTTCCGGGAGCCAAATATATTCATTAAATTGAGTTTGTTTTTGGATAAACAAAATTGTTGTTTTTATTCTAAAACTTTTCTTACATTTATCCTTTTCAGAAAATTCTTGTACAAAAAAATGCGTAAAAATCCAAATATTTTCCAATTTTCTGTATTTTTACATTCTTTCTCCAATTTTTCCATAATTTGACAATTCTCTAACACATTTTTTCTAATTTTTGGCCAAATTCCATTCGAATTTTTTCAATTTCTGTCGGTTCATTTAAAATTTGTTTTTTCGTTTTCCCATTTTCATTCTCTTTAATTTCATCATAATTAAAATCCTTCTCATTTAGCAATTCCATTGGGTAATTTTTGGCAGTTTTCCCAAATCTTTCTTTGCAACAAAATTTCGCAACATAATACAAATTATTGACAACATTAATTAAATTTTGAGTTTTGCTGTCTGTTGAGCATCCGCAAAATATTGGCTTTACCGGCGGCAATTGTCTCGACAAATTGGGACTTTTAGCTTAATTAATTAAAATTAATTTCAAATATTTGACAAAAAATTTCACAAACCTTCAACATAAACTCCGAACAAATAATCGTACAAAATGTGTGAATGCTTACGATATTTTTGGCAATTATTGTTCTTAATTTGACAAATTTTGTTGCAACGCAATTTCTCTACGCTCATTAAATAAACAGCGCAAAGATTGGACTTATATTTTGTCGAATACTTTTTTAATTCCGAATAGTTTTTGAAATGCTTATTAAATTTGTCAAGATTTGTCGCCTGTCCTTTGACAAATTCAGAAAATAAAGCATCTTCAATCTATGAATATATGAATTAATAGAAAAAATGCAATTAAATTGCCGCAATTATTAATTTGTTTGAGGTTTTTGACTTACAACAACTTTATTGAACATTTCTAAAAAAAGCCCTTGTTTACAATAGGAACATTCCGAAAAAGGTTGAAAAATTGTCTGTTAAATGAAATTTAGACTAAATAACCAAACCACAATGAAAATAAATCTGCTAAAAAACTAATCAAAATTTCAAAAAAAAAAAAATTAATTCCGGCGTCTATCGGCATCACCGGACCCTAGAAATCTTTTATTTTCTTTAAATTAGACCAATTCGCAAAATTTGGACAATTTTAGGACAAAATTATTTACTAGCTAAAATTTCAAGCCCAATTTGATTGGGAAAAACGCCAAAAAAAAACATTTTTAAATCTCTTTATAATTTTTAAAAGAAAATTTTGATAAATTCAGTCTCTTATTTAGTTTAGGCCCCACAATGGGAGGCTAAAAATTTACTATTTAATACATTTTTAATCGAATAAATTGTAAAAATAAAATTTGAAGACCCCAGAATCTAATTTTTTGGCCCGATGTTCTGATTTTGATTAAAAATTTCAATCGAAGCCCTAAATTAATTAATATAAAAGCAACAAAAAATTTTTTAACCAAAAATCACCCATTTCTGTGAATCATCGAATTTTGAATTCAAAGTCATCATTTCATTTATTTCATTGGCATTCAGTATTTTATTTGTACTATTGTCCGCATTTTTAAGCATTTTCTCAAATTCTTCAAAATTTCTTCGGGTTATTATTCCTTCGGCACTTTCTGTTGTTTGGCATTCATTTGCTGTGTCAATTGCCAATTGCAAAACCATTTCATTAATTGGCACTTTTCTTTCATTTTTATTTTTTAATTCATAATTCAATCTCTTCTCATTCAACAAAATTGGTTCAAACACAGAATCTTGATTCCGAGTGAACAATTTATTTAATTTATATTCATAATAATTACTCCAATGTGATTTAAAATAAAAAAATTGCGAAATTTTGAATAGGCAATTCACCACATAAATTATTGACCCTTCAATTTCAAATTGTTCCTCTTTAATATCTTTAATTACGAATTTTGGCTTCACTGTGGCAATTCCGACGTACTCTCTAAACAAATATTCATATAAAATGTTCAAATATTTGCGATATTTTTGGCATTCTGTCCGTTCAAATTCTTCAAATTTCTCCCCAATTTGGTCACATTGCCATTTTTCTCGCAAAAAATACACAATGCCAAGGTATGCATCATATTTCTGCTTTGAATATTTGCTGATTTGCGTTGCTTGATTACCTTTCAGAAAAGCAATTAGCATATTATCGTCGACCTAATTAATTAAATTTGAATCAAATAAAATAAATTTAAAAAAGAGAAACTTATTACTGGTCGATTCGCTTTTGTAATTGGGAATGAGAAATATATAATAATAATGAAAAATGAAAAAGCAGAAACCATGCAAATCATTTTCTAAATTTTCAAAAATTTCTAGCAAAAATTAAACATTTTATAATTATAAGAAATAATTTTTGATCAAAGTGATGTTATTTCTTTACTATTCACGAACTTTTTTTATAATAATATTTAATTTATATAAATTTGATATTTTGGGTTTGATAACGTCATAATTTTCGAATAATGTAAATAATATTTGAATAAATATTTCTAAATACAATAAATCAATTCAAATCAAACGAATTTATATTATATTATATTTCCAACATACAGACTGAGAATGAAACGTTTTTATAATAAATCTATATTTTTGTAAAATAAATTAAATATATGAATTGTTTTGCACCATTTTTTGCATTATTTAATTTTTTTTTTTTTGAGTAATTTTGCAGCAAAAATTATGGCAAATTTTGAACATTTTTCTCGGGAAATGGTTCCAATATTACCGGTGAAATCGGACAAAGAAAAAATTGAATAAAATTTTTGTGAAATCAAACCAATGAGTTTTCATTGTATTGATATTTTTCATAAATTGTTTTTTAACAAAAATGCTGATCACGAGTAATTCGATTTATTTTGATATTTTTTATTTTGTAAAAAATTTATGAAATTTATGTAAAAAAATTCTTCAAAAAAATTAATAGTAATTAAAAAAATATATTATTCACATTCTATGTAAAAATTTGCTTAAATGTTATGAGCCATTTACGGCATTGTTTCGTGTTGCGACTTTTGTGCCGCACAGCAAAAACGGACATTGCGCCACGGACATTGCGCCTCGACACTTGCGCCGCCAAGCAAAAATGGACATTGCGCCACGGACATTGCGCCTCGACACTTGCGCCGCCAAGCAAAAATGGACATTTGCGCGGCTCAGTCAAAAAAAAAAATATATTAAAATTTTTTAAATTTTATTGTGCAACAACAAAAAAGCAATTAAAATAAATGCAAAAATACTGATCACAACGATAGACACTTCATTTTTTGTTTTTTCTCAATGCCTTACTCACAAATCAGCAGCAAAGTCAAATTTGATGCCAAGGAAAACAAAAATAATAAGCCACATTAATACATGTCGATTTTTGTTTAAATAAAATATTTTGGAATTAATATAAAATTTGAATGAACGGTGCAAATGGTTTTTGTAGGGCGGCGCAAATGTCTATTTTTATGGGGCGGCGCAAATGTCTATTTTTATGGGGCGGCGCAAATGTCTATTTTTATGGGGCGGCGCAATTGTCGCGGGGCAAATATCGGTATACACATTGTCACACACTTTTTGCGACAAAAAAAAAGTCAATTCACTTAAGTCGTTCTTTTTAAATTACTCCAAAAAAAATGGTGGAATTCCGGATTCCCGAAATAATTTTAGGTCTCCTAAATCACCCCAGGGCAAGCAATTAAAATTCTAATTTTTCTATGCACCGACTCCAATAATTTTTATATATAAAAACATTTAAAAAAAAAAATTAATCATTCCATTTTAAAGGCCAATGCTAAAAAACAAGGCTAGTAAAACAAAGACGATCGTTCATCTACTCTTTAATTTGTGATTCATCAAATGTTTATGTTCACATTTCGTTTTTTTAATTTTGTAATTTCATTTGTTTTTTGAAATTTATTTTTTCTTTATGTATTTTAATTAAAAATAAATTATTTTAAAATTTAAAAAACAACTAAATTATGGGTGAATTTTGTGATTTAATATTTTTGTCGTTTAAATGTTTTTAATTTATTTTATTTTATTGTAATTTTTATTTTTTTAAATATTAAATTTTTTCGCTTCAATTCAAACTTTTTTGCGAGATGAATTATATTTTTGAAAGAAAACCTATTTTTTTTTTATTAAATGTCAATGGATTTTAAAAAAATAGTTTAATAATCAAAAAATAAAAAACTGATATTGGTGCATGAAATTCCCGTGACTTTTATTGTTTTTCGTTATTTTATTTTTTTTGCAAGGATTTTCATTATTTTTTAACAATTTTTATTATAATTATTATTTTTTAATTAAATTTTAAATCCGATTTTTTAAAATAGTACACTTTGCAAATAGTGTTATTTTCAATTTTAGTGCCAATTTTTTTATATTAATTTTCAATTTTAGTGCCAATTTTTTTTATATTAATTTTCAATTTAATTAAAAATCTAAAACATAATTTAATGATCAAAAAAGTAAAAAACTGATGATTTGGTGCATGAAATTCCCGTGATTTTTATTGTTTTTCGTTATTTTTTTTGCAAGGATTTGCATTGTTTTTGAACAAACATTTCGCTGGACATTTATTTAGTTTTATTAGTACCATAATATTACACATATTAATATACATTTATGCTAATTTTTGTGGTGGACATCCGCCAAAAAGGCAATCACAACACAACAAAACAATTTGCACCAAAACTGTGATGGAGAGAAAATGTTGCGAAAATTTTCCATTTCCTCTCTCTACAAAAATGCGCTTTTCCACTGATTTTTGCAGAAATATTTTCCCATAACGTAAAAAGATAATTAATAATTTTTAATTAAGTTGAAAAAATGAAATTTAAGTATTTTTTTTTCTAAAATTAGGTTCAGTTGCTAAAATGATAAAAAAATATATTTTTTAAAAAGTAAGCAGATGCAAAATAAATAGAAAAAACATCTTTAAATTCTAATAAAATCCTTAATTTTAATTTGAAAAAAAAATTTCCTAAAATATTCCAAAAATATTTTAATGAAGAAAATTGTTCTAAATATAAAACATTCTAAATATGCGCCTTATTTGCTTACTAAATTCAAATAATACTTCTTGCTGGTCTTTAAACTTTATTTCTTATGTATGTATACCTTTTGGTCTTCGCCAATTCGAGGAACGGCAAAAAATGTTTTTTCCAACCAACCAATCATCAATTAATTAATTAATTAATTCCAGAAATTAATTAATCAATCCCCACCATTTAATGCGACAGCGTTAATTGCATTTTGTGTTCACGCGGAAACATTGTGATGATGGTGACCTTCAAAAATGATGGTGCTGCAATTTTTCGCTTTAAAAACGCGCGTCACAGTCACTGATCAAATTGGGATGAGATGCGCGCCGATTGATCACCACGCATTGTGATCAGTCAGTCATTTACGGCAATTGCATGCACGCTCACTGCGCGCTTTTTTGGGGGGGGGGCCTTTGATCAATGACAATCATTTTTGGCCGCCCGATCACTGCCTGCTGCTGTTGTAAGAAAATTTTTCATCTAACATCATTGCTGTCGGTTTATCAGCACGTAGTGAATATTTCTCAGAAATTTTTTGTCTGGTCATCAACACGACCAGATTAGGAGAATTTTTTGTAGAAAATTTCGTCTGATCATTCAATGATCAATTGAAGAGCAAATTTTATTTTGGTCCATACATTATTTACAAATGCTAAATTTTGAGATTATTTTTAAGAAAATCGGATTCCTTTCGTTTCTTGATCAGTAACAAATATTTAATTCCGACTAAAATGTCCAAAAATTGTTTCCAGTGTTCCTTGAAGTAACCAGGATTTAAAAGCCAATCAAAGTCAGAATACATTTTCTATCATGGAACAAATTTCTGTAGCGAAAAGCATTTAAAAACATATGCTATGACGAATTTCTTAGATCCGTAAGGTAAAGGGGGGCGGGGGTAATTAAACGGACAATACAATAATAATGCTTGCATAAAATATGTTCTACGCATCACGGGAGTAGCCAGGTCCCCCCGGTTTATAAGAATATGGATTATCCACGATGTTGTTAATCATGACCATGACCCCCTTTTTTACCCGGTCAATAGAAAATAGTTGATGGTCATTTACAGGGCACGGATTTTATTTTATTTTTTTAAATCACGAAATCTGAAAGGAATTTTTTTTCGTAGTTTCAGGCCCACCAGCAGGGAGTAGCTTCCCCGTTCCAATGAAAATTAAAAATTTTAAGGAAAATTTATACCACCAAATAGCAACCCTCTCTCTCTCTCTGCCTTGAGTTTTTAATTTTGAACTGAAAATTTCCAAAATTTGAATTTTGGCGTAGAATCTATTTTTAAATAAACTCAAAGTATAAATTTTTTGACGGACTTTTCCTGAAAATAACGACGAAAAAATCAACGCCTATTTTTTCGAATTTCACTCTCTTTAAAATTATGAATTAAGTAAAACTAAAAAGCATCGGTTCTCTAATGATACCAAAGAATACTTCATTGGGTTGCTTTGTCAACAAATTTAGGAATTTAATTTTTCATTTTCAAAAAACTTTTAGTGATTTTTTTTAAATGGACTAAGCCCCAATTTTTTTAATGTTACAGAAATAGTACTTGGATTTTTGAAAACAAAAAAGCGATTCAACCACTCTCCCCACCGCCCACTCAATTGTTTTGTTTGTGCCGAAATTGGCCCAATAATTAAAACAAATGTTTTTAAACAGAATGATGCCCTTACAATAAAAATAAATGACATTGTGTAACAAAATAAATTCTTTTCATATTTCTTTTATTTATGAATTAGTTTAATTCGTTTCCACTTTGATGGGGTCACCGGGACCCGAAAATTTGTCTGTCAAAACAAATTAAATTAAACTTGTGACACAATGTGAAATTATCCAATTTTTCGCGTCAAATTATGAGAAATTATTGTTTGAAAAAATGCGACCCTTATTTTCAGCACTACCGTCTGTTAATCGTACCGTACCACAATACCATAAATTATGGGAACATTTAATTTATTAAATCCGAAATTCCAAATGTAGAAATTAATAAAATTCGGTGCAACTCGAACTAATATTCGGTTTCGATCACAATTAGTCACAAATTGTTGGAACCCGTCCATCTCAGTACCGTATAGCTTTACAACAATTTAAATTCCAATTTGTTGGAATAAAAATTCAAATTTTAATATGATCGTCTTTCTACAGTAACTTTCTCCACTCAAATATCGTTATACTGACTCATGACAGTAGTGATCAGTGAATGTTGAATCACAAAAATGCACTTTTGTGAAAACAAAATAATGACAATCATAATGATGCACGAAAAATGATCGGCAATTTTCAGGTTTTCATAGTTCCCAAAAATTTCTCTCCCCGCGCCCCGCGCTTCCCTTTGTCTGGGTCCACATTATAATAGTGGTAATTTGTTAATTAGTTTTTTTAAGTTTTCCTAATTGATCACCAAACTAATTATAATGAGTAAGTTGTGTCCCTTTGGTGGTTTTGTGGTATGACTTTTCTTTTGTTCTTTTGTGTGCGCATTGCGCAGCAGCCACATTTGGCGATGCGGCGGCGTTCCCCCTTTGATCGTGGAAAGTGATCAGGCTCTGTTCAACGGACTCCCCTTTTTTTGATCATTTGTGATCAGAGTATACGCACATCCCTAGGCTGATCAGCAATTATTGTCATTTGATTTATTTGTTTTTGAGGGGTACGAACGATGTCGATCACGATCACCATTCTCTTTCTCTCTCCCGTCGCGCAAATTTATTTGTTTTTGAGTCCGATCACCACTATTCACCCAGCAGCAGCTGTCCCTCCTTCACGCACGCACCGGTCAGAGAAGAGTGTCTGCCCGTGACTGATCAGACAGAGTCATATAACAGTCAGACGCCAATGTCTGTTTCTTTGACTGTCCAGAGAAGAGGTCAAGATTCTTTTGTAAAACTCGATCACAGTTTTTTTTTGGGTGCGACCTATTTGTTTTTGAGTTCGATCACCGCCCTCTGTTCCCATCTGCCCGCATCGATCAGAGAATAATTAGTCTTTATGTGACTGATCTTAATTTCGCCATTAGTTTTTTCTTTTTGCTCACCATATTTTTTGGATTTGATTTATTTGTTTTTGAATTTGATTATCCCCAATTCCTATCTCACCGAACTAATTAAATTTTTGGTAGTAATTTGTTTAATCATCAGATTTTGGGTATTTGTTTTTGAGTTGAATCACCTCTGTCCCGTGCTTAAGTGTGATAATTTGTGATTTCAGGGCCATTATCACCCCCTCCTCTTTAATTAGGTACGCGAAAGGTGCCCGAGTTGGTATGATTTATTTTTTTATTTTAGAAATGAGTCCAATCACTCTTATCCCACGCAATTACAGAGAACAATTGTCTGTCAGAGATCGCTCTAACAAACCATTTCGATCATATTTTTCAGTTTAATTTGTTTTTTCAATCACGCAAGTAATATATTATGCCCTACTTCACCCATCATTTCGATGGTCTATCTTCATCAGATTTATGATGGGCACAAAGGTTATCAAAATCTCTCTCGCTCTCTCTCTTCTCTCTCTCGCTCTCTACTTTCTGCCTCTCTGTATCTCTACTCTTTGTCTCTCTATCATCACTCTCTCTCTCTCTCTCTCTCGATTTTTATATTCAATCTAAAGTGGGTGATCAGAAATATTTGTCATTATAACTATAAATGATTAGAATATTCACTCATAAAGTTAGTTATAATCTCTTTTATTTCTGTCAAATACTTTCATTCAATTTCTAACCAAAATATAATAATTATTGTCTTTCTCTGATCAGCACAATATATTTGCTGTGGTAAAATTATCTTTCGCCGTGGAATGATCATACTTATCCTCCTTTTCTGCATCTGATCACAAATAAATTTTTGATTTAATTTATTTATTATTGGGTTCATTCACCACCCCCACCCCACCCGCGCACCCACCAAAACAATTAATTAACTAATTAATTCGCTTTGTGCTGGTTACACTCTCCCCCAATTTGTGGAAGAGCAGCAACCGCAGCAGCAGTAATAGGAAGGTTCTTCTCCTGCTGCGCACAGCAAATACGTCGATTCCGATCACATTACTGCACAGCATTAACTCTCTTTCTCTCTCTCTCTCCATCACTTATTAATGATAATTAGAAACAATAATTCACTAATTAGTGGGTAGGTGAGTCATTTACCGCCACATTTTTTCCTTTTTGCTCGGGGCGAAATTACGTGGCAATCACTCCGCACTTTGATCACCAATTTTTCTTGTACACAAAATGATTTTTTCCTCAATAATGAATGTTCTGATCAAAATGTGAACAAAGTGAGTGCCAGGAACACCCTGACACTCCGATCAAAAAAGTTTAATTATTACAATAACCGGGAGAGGGGAAATCATTTCTGCCGAACTTCGTCACAGTCATTGGAGGGGGTTGGGGGTATCAGGCCGAGGAGTAAAATCTGAGGCCCATTTTGAGCAAGAAATGTTAGAAAAAATTAACCGAAACGTTAATTTCAGTACATTTTAGCAGAAACAAACAATCTGAATTTTAATACATTGATGAGATAAGAGAAATAGAGGCGAAGGAGTTAGAAAATGATCAAAGTTGGAGAGAGAGAGAAAAAAGAGGAATGAAATGAAGAGCAAACTAATATAAAGAGACTATAGTGATCAGTGATCTAATTAGAGACATATTGGCAGAAAAAAGAGAGAGAGAGAAAGGGAAGAGGGAGAGAGGAGGAAGGAGAAAACGAAGAAAAGAACACATTAGCGAGTGCACAAATATGCATATAGATAGTCAGTTTGCGAAAGTAGAGAAAGAAAGAGAGAGACGACAGCGAGAGAGAGAGAGATGACAGCGAGAGAGAAAGAGAGAGAGTGATAGAGAAAAAGAGAGAGGGAAAGAAAGGGAGAGAGAGAGGGGGAGAGAAAGAGAGAGGAAGAGAAAGAGAAATAGAGAAGGAAGTGAAAAGAGAGAGAGACAGAGGAGAGAGAAAAAAAGAGAGAGAGACAGGGAGAGAGAGTGAGAGAGAGAGAGAGAGAGAGAGCGAGAGAAGGAGGTGAAAAGAGAAGGGAGAGAGAGGAGCGAAAGAAGAAAGTGATAGAGAAAAAAGAGAGAGGGAAAGAAAGGGAGAGAGAGAGGGGGAGAGAAAGAGAGAGGAAGAGAAAGAGAAATGAGAAAGGAAGTGAAAGAGAGAGAGACAGAGGAAGAGAGAGAAAAAAAGAGAGAGAGACAGGGGAGAGAGAGTGAGAGAGAGAGGAAAAGTACAGAGACAGACAATGAGGTAGAGATATTGCTGCGGGGATGAGAGTCACAAGGTTGCGCAGAGATGAGAATGGAATGTGCCAAACACAATAACTCACCGCAAGCTCCGACTTTCTCCGTCCTTTCTTCATACGTCACATTTTACGACCCATTCATGGTTTATTGTTTTGTTGATCAGAGCAGTCGGCTGCGGCAAACAATGATAAAACTGATTGCTGCGCTGATCAGCCGCCGATCGGTGTCAATTAGTGTAGTGATCAATGTGTCCGGTGTCCCCCCCCCCCCCGCATCACAACGGTCGCCGTGCGTCGCCGCATTCCCCCGCGGTGCGCAGTGCTGCGCGACCCCTTCCCACAACGCGGCGCCGACGGCGGCAAGTCGCATGACAACGGCGGACGGAGCGCAAGCATATGAAGCGGTGCAAGTATTCACGTGAATAACACATTGGTCCCTTACTCAGTCCATCGCTTCATCAAATGATCATTAACTAATTAATTAGCCAATTAATAGTGACTATAATAGACATTAAAATTTTGTCTGTTGTTTACTCGGTCCATCACCCATCTTTCTCCGTCTGTCGGAAATTCTCCGAAAATTCCGGGGAGAAACGTCATCCATCGACAGATCGCCAAATTGCCCAACTCATTAGTGTATCACTTCGTCAGCGCCAAAATTGAGAACATTTCGTACTCAAAACAACACAAAGCACAATGTTTTCTGGTCATTAAATTTTAGAGGAGTTGGATTTATTTTAATATAAATTTAATGTAATTAAATCGGAGAAATGGTAATTTCATTAAAATAAATCCAAATGTTTTTTTTATTTTATAAATTAGGGGAAAATTTTGAAAAAATGACAATATACAGAAAGTTTTTTGTTTTTGAAAAAATCGCTTTTTAACTGAATATACTTTTTCTTGATTTGGTGAATTTTTAAAAATTTTGGGCAATCTGCAAAAAAAAAGAGGGAGACAAAAATGTCAATGACCTAGGAATTTTTCATAATTTCCACCAACAACCTAAGTTAGGTTAGCTGTTTTTTTTGCCACTATAAAACAAATCCAATTTTTTTTTTTTTACTAAACACAAATCCCATTTTTATCATGGAGGTCATCGTAATTTATCACCACCCAAAGTGCACTTCACCATCATCTCATCACATATCCTAGCATTTGTCCTTCAAATTGGGCAAAATTCCTTCGCATCGCATCAGTCTCCCCCCCCCCCCCCCGACTCGTGCCCATTGATTGATGTTTATTTTGGATTTTGGATGGCATTCGTGGCGGATGATGATGATGGTGTCATATTTGGTGCATTCTGGTGCCGGTGTATCCCCAAAAACGCGAGAGTTGGGGGGGGGGGAGAGTTTCTGTTGGTGGTGGTCTCTCCTACCCCCAAAATATTGTTCCCCACCACCACCACCGACGACGGTGGCGCCGAAATAAGGAGGGCATCGCCTCAGGGTGGGCCTCTCGTCTCCTCTCCCCCCTCGCCCTCTCCGATCCCGCCGTTGGGTGGTCATTTGACCTGACCCCCAAAGAAATTTTGGGGATGCCTCCCGCCGGCGACGAGGGGTGCAATTGAAGGACAAACAGATAATGATGACTCCTAAATTTGGAGGGCAACTGTACTAATTGGTATTTAGCAGTTATCAAATTTATCAATTAGTCACTATTTCAAAATTTGTTGTTTTTGTTTTTTTCCACACAATTTTGGTGGGCGTAATGATATTCGATCAAATTTCATAATTAATTACATGTTAGGTGCTCTAATTATGCTCTAATTAACAACAAAAATAATTGGGGGAACTGTGCGGTGCATAATGAACGTACGCCTAAAAAAAATTTTCGGAGAACGGGAAATGAAATACCGAGGCCTAAAAAATCCAAAAGTGATATCATTAAAGTTGAGCGCCTTTATACGAACTTCTATTATTTCTTCCATTTTACTTTTAATTTTTAATTCTCAAATTTGCCAGTTTTTTTTTTGCGAAACTTTGGCATTTAAATTTTTCGATGGTTCCTGTGAAAATATTTAAAAAATAATATGTATTGAAAAAAAATTACAAAAAATCTAATCCCTTGGTAAATTTTAATTTTTTGGATCTCCTAATGATAATATCTGATCACTCTCAAAAATGGATGCTCCGCTATCATCCACATTAAATACTTTTGACGCTTTACCATCATCATCATTATTATTTTTTAATTACTTAATGCGTGTAAATTTGCACCACAAAACTTCACCAAAATGGTTGAAACTGCGACCAATATAATTATTTAATCATTATGATAATGATGATGACAAGAGCTGATCATTTTCAGATCGCAAAACTCTCTCCCATAAATTTTTTTAAACAAATTAAACAATTTTCGCCCATTTTCTTTCCTCCTTCTCCGCTTCCACACCACTTAATTTGGATCATTTTTTGCAAAGAGTTTATAAAAAATTTTCGCGCTCTAAAATTTTGCGGGCAAAATGAATGATGATCACGAACAAAATAAAAGAAAGAGTGATCGGCAGTCTTTAGTTTTTATAATAAATGTATTTGTTACTAATTTGTTTCACCATCATAACGTCATTTTGTCTTTTTCGTCAAACTCAAACTTTGATCACAAAAAAAAAGGTGATCAGATTGGTACATAGGCATATTAAACTGATCAGAGAGGAGCAGTGAATGAAGTTTTATTATTTTGCTGATATTATTTGTAGTGATCAAAGTGATCGGATTTTGGGAAATACATAGAAACAGAGATTGAATGGTGCCAGTTGAGAGAGAGAGAGAAAGAGAAGAGAGAGAGAGAGAGAGAGAGAGAGAGAGAGAAAAGAGAGAGAGAGTGAAAGAGAGGATACAGGTGATTCACATAAAAAGAGTGCAACTGATCAGTGTTTTACTTTTGTTTCTGGATGAGTGATCAGCGTGTTTGGAGTGGGGGCAGAGTACCACTGATCACTTTCCGATTAATGCTGCCTGCCGAAAATTTAGCACATCCATTTTTTTGCTGCGAGGATGGCAGCAACTATCATATCAGACGACACATAACGCCAGTCGCTCCCCTTATCCCCCATCCGCTAATTAGATCAATCAATTTAAGAGCACCAGAATGGTTGAAAGGAATTCAGTTTGCTTCTTTCTGATCAAAATCCATATGTTGCCCGTTGTTTCTGATTGATCACTGAAGCGTATTTAGGTAATTAGTTTTAATTCATACAGTTTAAGCTAATCACCAATTGTTTCCGAAGACAAAAGGTTTTTATCTAAGTGATCGGCCGTAGCATTCAACTGGCTGGCCTAACTGATCAGGTATTTTCTTGATCAATGGATGGGTAGCATTGGCAACAAAGTGCGTATAATCAGTGCCCCTCAGGGTGTTAGTGTACAGAGAGAGAGAGAGAGAGAGAGAGAGAGAGAGAGAGAGAGAGAGAGAGAGAGAGAGAGAGACAGAGAGAGAGAGAGAGAGAGAGAGAGAAACAGACGAAATAGTGTATTCGTCAGTGATAAAAAGACCATTTACTTTAGCCCCCGGCGTCGGCTGAGTTGGCGCGGGGAATCCCCCGCATCATCATCGCCATCAAAAGCAGCAAAATCGTTTTGCTGTATGTGCAGTTCACCCCGACGGCAAAAAAAAAAGCAGCCCGCCCCGCCCGCCGCTCCCCCCCCCCCCCTCTCCCCTCACTTTATTAGCGCGTTAGTCAAACAAAAAAATCTCATTAGCCCCCCTCATTAGCGGCCCCCCGACTGATCAGTCACCACACTTCCACACCACAACGCATCGTCATTTTTACTTGTTGGTGCTCTTTTACCCAACCCCAACGATACCTCTCTCAAAACACTGAGGCGACCGGCGCCACTTTGGAAAAATGTTTTTTTGTGGGGTATTGTGTTCAAAAAATAATGTTTTAAATGATATAATTAACTAATTTGGTTTTTTATTTCTTATCCCTATGATAAAACACTTTACTCTCACCTTCATTTTCTCTCTCCCATCCCTCTCATTGTCCCTTAATCACTTCCCCTCCCCTCTCTCTCTTTCTCTCACCCTCTTTTTTCTTCCTTGTCTATCTCATTCATTTTCTTTCCTGTCTCTCTCTCCCCCCCCCCACTCTCTCTGCTAATCTCCACCTTTTCCACACACTTTCTTTCTGCTGCCCTCTCTTCCCTTGGCTTTCTGTTGTTCATGCCGTGGTGTTCAAAGTTTTCATTTGTTTGTTTTCACGAATGCTTGTTGTTGTTTGGCGCGCTTTGCACACGGTAAATTTTTTTTTCATGCTCTTTCTTTCTCAAAATTTTTGTGGAAAATTCGAGTGGTGTCATGAATGGATATAGCTAAGTTAGTTTGTAATAATCCATACGCGAGAGTCTTGAGAAACAAACATTTTTTGTAAACTACTTAAATGGCGTACAAAATTTTTGTTTGTTTTTTGAACTTCCCAAAAAAATGAATTTTTAGATGATTAATCATTATTTGGCATACTGTAATAAAACAACAAAACAAAAAATGTTTATCATACTGTATTAAGTTAAATAGAATTATCGTCAATATTTAGCAATTTACGAAACTTTTATTTTTGATTTCCTTTTTTGAATACTTAAGAAAATTTTAAATTATAAAATTAAAACAAAATTTTCCGGAGGGCCAATGCATTCTTCAGATGAACAAAACCATCATTTACTATAATAAAATTGATCCAAACAAAAATAAATCTGCAATTTGATCCGTCTGCTTGCATTTTTTCAATCCAAAAAAACGGTTTTTGTTTTTTTATGGCATTATGACTCCTCCTGCTTTTGGTTGGTTGACTTTCACAATGTGTAGCAGCAGAAAATAGACACAAAAAATTTGCTCAAAATCGTCAAATTATTTACTATTATTATTATTATTATTTTCCCATTTCCGGGGGAATCCCCCCAAAATTTGTGCCAATTTTGTCCTCCCATCCCATATTGAACCCCGGGGGGCTGTTCTTCGCCCGGTGCCGGGCCCAAATTGACCAAACATCACCGCTTAATTGGGACTGATTTGGCTGGCTTTACACAGCACCAAAATTTTGGATGACCATAAATTTGATGATGATTAAGATGGTTTTGGTGTGTTTATGCATGGCATCCGCCGGATATTTGCCTCGGACGCAGCAATTTAGTTGCCTAATTTCCCAGCCCCTGGCGTGGGCATATTCATCACAATTGGCCAAATTTGCCGCACTCTGAGTGGGCGCGCATTTATAATTGGCCCAAATTTTGTGGGAGTGATGCCTTAGGGCGTATGAAATTTTGCCTCCTATTTTTGTCATCATTTTGTCAACTCCCCCCCCCCCCCCCTAATGGCGTCGCGCGCGTCCACCAATCACAACAGAGTTCGAAGACGAACATTTCCCCGCACTCCGCCCCTTTTTCCCCCGCAGGGGGCGGGCGGGGGACACCCTTCCCCCGCCGAATTCTCCGCCCATTTATGTGGCGACGAACCAACAAAAAGGGGCATCAGTTGAGCCGAAACCGTTCACATTATATATTCGCGCCAGTAGAAAGCACTCTTTCATTTATAGCATCACTCCAATTTGGGAGTTTATTTTTAATAAAATTTGAACACAAAATTTGAATGTGCTTGGCATTGTGTCAATGCTTCAAAGATTTCAAGGGGATATTTAAATTTCGTTAAATTCTTACGATCAAAGCAATTTCGACTTTTTTTTTCTGGGCTAAACTGTTCCTTCTTCTCCCACTCAAACCCGGTCTCGAGTCTCGACTATAATTTTGGTTCAATTCTTTCTCGACATTTTCCCCAACATTTTCTGCTGGTCTCAAAGTGCAATCAGATCACGTTATTACTCCACATTTATGTCCTATTAAATCAAATAGATTCATCATTATCCACCACAAAAAAATGACAAAACGTTAATTCATCCCTTTTCGAATGTGCCGAGGAAAATGAAACGGTGTTTAATTGCATCGCGCTTTAGAAATTTGGCTTTTATTTTGGATTAATTGCTTTTCATCCATTTAATCCCTGTTTCAAATTCATTTTAGTGTATTGTAAATTTTAAAAATTTTCCCCGGTTAAAATTTGCTTGACATTTTCCAGACACAGTCAGCCTCCGACAGTGTGTTCGGTGTTCGCAACTCGCGACCAAAAAGTGTGTGCCGAGCAGTACTCAGCCGTACAACGCACAACTTTTTCAATCTCACCGTTCTCACGACTGACCGCGGCCACTTCGGCACGAGCAGAATTTTTTGACCACTTTTGACAGCCCAAATTTGACGGCAAAAAATATAAAAATAATTTGCAAAAATGTTTGACGCATTCCACGGCGAATTCACCTTCATCAACTGCCTTTCCATCGCGGCATTTTTCACCACTGTTGGCCTGTTTTTCTGTGGAATGTATTGTTTTTTTAAATATATATTTTAAAATGAAAATAATATATTTAAATAAATTTATTTTGTTGTAAAATTTATTTTGGATTAATTTACAATTAAATTTTTTTTATTCATTTTTTAAATACTAATTGGTGGCAAAAGTCAAGTCAATTCAATTATTAAAATTAATTTGTTTTGAGAATTTTATTATAAAAATTGCTAAAAATCAAGATTTAATATTAAATTTTAATATTAAATTCATTTTTTAAATAAAATATAAAAAAATTATTTTTTAGCATTTCATCTCTTAAAATATTTTTTTGCAATTTGTTTTATAATTTTAAATATCCAATTAAAAAAGGGACTTGCCCAAAGTTTAAATTTATAAAAATACAAATAATTTTAAATCATTTTTAATGCTTTTTCAGCCCAATTTGTCGTCAAATTTGGAAGCGTCGTGACACGACTGAGATCAGCGGCGCGCCGTTCCTGATGGGCGTGCTGGGCGGCACCTGCTGGTGCGTGTACGGCTACTTGAAGGGCGATCACACGGTGATGCTGGTGACCGGGGCACAAATTGTGCTCTACAGCACCTACACGGTGTTCTACTGGTTCATGACCAAGAACAAGGTGGGCTGATTGATGATCATGTGAGAGAAATTTTGATCAAATAATTGAAAGGGGATCAATTTACATTGATCAGACTCGGTTGGCGGGATTTGAATCGCGGTAATCCTTTCCCGGCCTGCTTCCACTCCCGAAACCAGATCCCTGCGACTGGCGTCGGGATCCCGATCCTTTAGGAACATTTTGCTTGAATTTTTCCTGAGTCACGGTCGCGATTCCGTTTCTAAAATGAAACCTTGGATCGAGATTCAACAATATCGGGATTTGAATTCCCGGTAATCATATACCGGACTGATTGTCAACCCTGAATCCCGATCTCAATATTACCCGGGACCATAAAAGAAGACTATCAATCAAATTTGATCATGAAAAATAAACAAAAAATATTTTGGAAATTAATTTTGATCAGGCGGCAAAAAAATTCCAATCGAATTTGTACATTTTGAACAATAAATTAGACAATTTGATCAAAGTGTCTCTACAATGGAAAATCAAACTCAATTCTAATCAGATGTATAAAACATAAAATTATAAAATTTTAATTTAAAATCCCAATTTCAGCTAATGATCACGATCAAAGTTGTGGCACTGATCATCACTTGCGCTGCACTTGTCGCGGCGGTGGTCATTTTCCAGAAGAAAGTGTTCCATCCGCTCGGCATCATTTGCATGACACTGAACACGGCCGACTTTGCCGCACCATTGGCCGGATTGGTCAGTTGCATGATTTTTAATCAAATTAATTAATTAATTAATGAAATTTTTATGAAAAAATATGTCCCATGCCATAGACAGAGGGGTACAATTCGGAGAAATTGGGACAAACTACTTAAATGAAAAAAAACAATGGAAATTTTTGGTTTTTTGAAAATGGTGGTCTTTTGCTAATATATAGAAAAATTATAGTTAGAATTAAATCATTCTGCTCTAAAATGAAAAACAACAAGGAAAAATTGTTTTTTTTTTTAAATTCGAATATGTTGCTAACAGAAATAAAATTCAAACACTTTAGGCTTAGACCTGTTTACTATGTATGCATTAACATAGTAGCACTGAATGAGCATGAAATTTTCACAAATACATACCGTAACCATTTTTTTAACTGCCTATAGAATACGGTGATCCGTCGCGGGGCGACCTCCACCCTGCCGCTGCCGTTGTGCATCGCCAACTTCATGGTGTCGACCGAGTGGTTCATTTATGGGCTGCTTGTCTGGGATTTCTACCTAATTGTACGATGGATGGCCGAGGCCGAGCCTAAGACTTCTGTTTAAAAATTCAAAAAAACCTGAATTTTCTACCAAAATTGGGAAAAACAAATTTCTTAATTTTCAAAAATTTTCTGCCTCCTCTCTCAGAACTCTGGCTTTTACATTTTTATATATTTAAAATTTCAAAAACTCACAATTTTCAGACACCCAATGGCATTGGCAGTTTCTTGGCATTTTGCCAAGTCCTTTTGTTCGTGGTATTGCCGCGCAAGCCGGACCAACGGGCGCCCATCTTGCGACTGATCAGTTTTGTGCGCAACTCGTGCTGCAGTTGCTGCGCCGACAACACGCTGGACCTGGAGTCCGCTGCAGGTGCAAGCCTTAAAAATTTGTCCTTGCTTTTCAACTTCAAGGACGTCCTTAAGAAATTCAAAATATTAACAGCATTTATGCTACCTAAACGGATTGGATTTCTCCTTGAAAACGGAATCATAAAACCTCTTAAATTTAGAATTAAAAATTCGTCCTTGAATTTTTCAAGGGCAGTTCTTGAATAATGAAATTTTTATTTTTATTCCCAAAATAATGCCAAAAAACAATAAATTTTTCAGTGGTGACAGCGGACAAGAAGAGCAGTGCCATTGACACCATTGGCATTCATCGGATGTCCAGCAGAATGAGCAACAAACACCGTTGGTCCAGCCGCATGATCACCAATGTTGTGGGCGAGATGGAAAATGTCATCCAAAAAGTGCACGGAGACCAGTACGGAATTAAATAATTTTTCAATTGAAAAGTTAATTAAAATTTAATTATGCCACCTGTCGTGGGTTTAGTTTGGGACCATTATTAGTCACAAAAAATTAATTTGAATTCAAGTTATTCAACCCTCGAAAATTCAGACAAATTTGAAAATTAAGGACGTCTTACAAAAACTGATTAATAAGCATTGGGTTAATGGGTTCAGCATTTTCTATTTCCAAGCTCTAATTTTTTACGGCGCCATAAAGTCTTCGTTTTTCTCTGTTTTGATTAAAAAAATGAATTAAAAAAAATTAAACATAATTAAAACAATTAAAAAAAGATTTTAATTAAACAACCGGATATTTTACAGACCTCGTATTTCGAGACTCTCGAAAATTAGTTGCATTTGATAACAATCACAGGTTTGGCTACAAATTGAACAAGGAGGACGAGGAGGGCAACAGCACGGACAGTGGCACGCTTACACCGGTGGATGAGAAGCCAACAAAGGCAATGCCAGCGGTTGCGGTCACATTGGCATCCGGCATTTCCACTTCAGTCCAGCCAGTTCAGTACCAACAGAGCGGCGCTCCAGCAATGACGTAATACTAATGATAATGAGTGGGAATTCTTTTCAAAGATAAATCAAAAATGCCAATTTTGATTAGAAAATTGCCCCAAAATTTGAGTGTAACAGAGGATGATTCTTTTTAGTCCCTTTAAAAAGACTTAAATAGTTCAAACAAAAATAAGTTTTCTAAAATTAAGAAATTTTCAATTTTTAAACTCACTTTTTAAATGCTAGGTTTTAATTGAGATAAAATCTCTATTATTAAATTACCAAAATTTCTACTGTCCGTTTTCTGTTCCACAGTACATGGTATTTGATTTTTTGGATATATTAACCTAACTGAAATTTATATAAACTCTATATATATATTTTTTTTAAGTTCTATAAAGCCTCTAATTATTGTAATACCATTAATTCCTGTTACAGTACACCGACACCGGCCGAGCCCGAAGTACAGTTGAACATGTTCGAGCAAAGCGCGCGCTCAATTGGCGCCCGACTGATCACTGAGCTGACGCAACGCGGACGCGGCTTCGCACTGTCCCATGGCAGCAACAGTGCCAAAATGGAGGACGAAGAACAGTTGGACGTGAACATGGACAACGAGGACGACGACGAGGACGTGGAGGAGGAAGAGGAGGCACAAAACGGTGTACAGTATGACGGACAACAGCAAAGTGACGATGAGGAAGACGGTGGCAATACGGTAATAAATCAAGGGAATCTAATTGACTCAATAGTAGAGCTGCTTGAGAAGCAAACTTTTTCGAGACCGAGTTTGGCATTTAATCCATGGCGTAAAAAGAAATAAAATTAGAAATTTTTTAAATTTATTTTTTTGCCAAATCGTACCCATTTTTAATTTTTCAGGGCCCGGAAAAATTTTTCGGCCTCAGCTACCGAGGCCAAACTGACCGTCTGAAGCAGCGCAAAAAGCAAAAATCGGGCAAGAAAGGCACTTTTGGCTGCTCATTGCAGGCCGGCCATTTCCGTGCCATGCGCCGTCACGCGCAACAGCAAACAACAAATGGTAGGGCATAATGGAATTTAAAAAAATTTAAAATTGGCAATTCTCAACAAAACGCTTTACAACTTTTTTTTTTTGCCAAAATGATATACTTTCTATAGAAAAGTCTTTATATCTCCGGAAGCGTCTTTCGGCATTACCGGGCGATAAATCCATGGTTTTTTTTTTTGAATAAATCCTCAAAAATGGATGGATATCTAATCAAAAATCAAAATTAAAAAATAATAATAATTAATAATTATTTTTCCCAAATTTTAAAGGCGACGGATTGCCAACCATTGACGAACTGAGCACACAACAGCAGCAACAGCAGATCAAACGCGCAGCAAGCGCACCGAACATTTTTGACAATGAGCAACAGCAACAAGCATTTGCTGCGGCATTTTGCCAAAAATGAAGCAAATTTTGAACGAAAAAAAAAACAACGGAGGCAGACGGAGGAGGACAATGAAATTTGTGCAAAAATGACGGAATTTTTCGGGAAAAATTCCCAGAAACATTTTTTTATTTGTTTGTTTTTAATGGTTTTTCACTTGACTTGGCGAACATAATTTTTGTTCGTGTGCCGCCCGCCCCCCATTTAATTGTTCGGAATTCGGCACTTTTCCTTTTTCACCCTCTCACCCATAGAATTTTTGGTTTTTAATTGGTTTTTATGGCAAGCTATTAATTTAACCCCTGAAAAATTTTAAAAAATCCTAAAATTCTTAATGGATAAGGCGACGAAAAAATGGAAAGGCATAATGAAGCCACTACTCATTTAACACCCTAAAATTTAAAAAAAAAAATCCCAAAATTTTTAATGGGGAGGGGGACAAAAAAAGGAAAGGCCTAATGAATTCCCTCAATTTTCTTTAAGTGATTAATTGTTCAGTCTTAGGACGTTCCGACATTTTGTCGGGAAAATGAAAGGATGAATTTTGATTCGCCAGCAGAACATTCATTAATAAATAATAATAATTTTTAATTATTCCCCCCCTTAAAATTCATTCAGTTTCATTCCATACATCACATCACACTTTTTGTGTTTATTTAATTTGTTTGGTAAACAAAAGGATATGGCAATTAAATTTTAAAAAATTAAAACGAAAAAAATAATTAGTAATTTAGCACATTACGAGTAATTATACACATTTAATCAAATTTATTTTTACTGACAAATTAACATTATATCGGTCCCCTACAAAAAAAACTCGCTTATCGAGAAATATTAATTTTTTTTTATAAATTGCTATTTTTTTCCAGGCTTAGGTATTTATCTTAGAAATTTTCTCTCCATTTTCTAAAAATGATTCTTAGCCCCTTATTAAAAATTGACAAAATTTGTCGTTTTTTAATGAAAATTATTAAGCCATATCCTTTTGGATTTAATTATCCTTTTTAAAATTAATTGACTCGCCGTTCCGTTTGTTTTTCGGCTCAATTGGGCAAATTTTTGTTCTGTCAACCAATCAAAATCATCCTCCTTCCATCATCATCATTAACACTGTGAAACGGTTTATTATTTTGCTCGAATTTTTTGCCACTTTTGCACAAATTTCAGCAAATTAAAGGGCCAATAAAGTTTTTTAATGAAACATCATATCTTTTTTAAATTTAACAAAAGGGAACTAATTAATATTCAAAAGTGCGAGAAATAGTACACAATCATTACTTAATTAGTCAGTACAGAAACGAGCGCAGCGGAGGAAATAGTACACAATCATTACTTAATTAGTCGTTAAAGAAACGAGTGCAGCGGGCGAAATAGTGCATAGATAGTGCGCCCCTATGCCACCCATTCCTCGCCCTTTTTACACCTCACACCAAAATAGAATCGCTTATTTCTCACTGTATATAAAATGAACAATTCGCCATTGACGCCGTGCGATTGCTCGCCGGCGCCGTTTCGCGCCTCACTCGCCGTTGTCGACGCGGTTGAAAATGGTTCATCGACCGGCTACACGCTGAAAAGCGAAGCACCACCGCGACAATGGGCAGAAAGTGTCACCTATGGCGGTACCGCCCCTGACACGCGCCTCGAGCTTAACGGCAAAGACAGGCGCATAGGCTCTGGCAAAGGGCCTCGCCCGCATGGCAGTCGCCAGACGACAACATGTGGCGCTCCGCCGGCGCTTGCATTCGGTTGGAGTCGGCTTGAGCGAAATCGCCAATTTTTTTTGAACTTAGTATTTAAATTATGAATTTTTATTCGGTACAAGTTTTTTGCATAATAGCTATTGATTTAATTTGAAATTATGTTTCCGATTTAATTTTGATGAAAAATCAAATTTTTGGTTAAAATTTAAAAATTAATGCATTTTTTCAAAGGATTGGCAACTCTTAGCACTTGATTTATGAGCCTAATCTTCTTATTGCATGTAAAAATTGGCTAAAAAATGCCCTTAATTAAATGTCGCAGTTTTCTTAGATCTTGAGTCGAGACCGAATAATAAAATCCCGAGAAATTTCTCGACTCGGAAGTCTAAACATGTAATTTATCAAAAAATTTACATAAAAATTATAAAAATTCCTACCAAAATTAAATAAAATAAAATTTTCAAGTTATTATTTTTTTAAATGATTTAATATAATAATTCACGAATTAAATGCAAGAAAAATTTCTAAAATCAAAAGCAGTCTTCTTTTCCCACGATTTTCTGAAAAAAATTTATTGTATCAATTTCGAACAAAATAAATGTAAGAAATTTAGAAATTTTCATTCAATATTTAAAAAATCTTGTTCATAGTACTATTAGTTTTTGTCTCCTTTAACCAACCCATTTTTCACCTGTTTTATAAAATTATTATAAATTTTTTTTTATAAAATCATTTATGAAATAATTTAAATAAAATTTGTAACTAAATTAGTCATTAATGGAAAAACAAATAATAGTAGTCAGGCGATGTCGATAGGTCCGCTGAGAAAATTTTGAAAATTAATTCTAATTTTTGATAGATTTTTTTGTACAAAAATGGCAATTTCGAGTTTTAAGATTCGTTTTTTTTCAAAAATGTGCCGGCAGGGCGTCGTCGGGGGGTAATTTGTAATTTTTTAATGAAATTTGTTAAGGAATTATCCCGAATTTGAGTGAAAAAAACCCAAGAAAAGAGGCAAAAAAGCTCAAAAGCAGCAAAAAAATGCGGCGCCGACCCCCAAAATGCAGCAAATATCGCGCGTTCCGCACCAAAATATAAATCCTGTCGAGAATATTCCATAATCGCATAAAATAATACCGTGCCATTCAGCATCAAGCCCAGTGGTCTGTTTTGGCACCGACGCGTGTTAGTTGAGACGACAAATGAGGGCACCGGTGGTAATTACCACGCCTTTCTGTACGCAATTGTGCGGGAAAATAGGAGGGCACCACAACAAAATAGTGGTGGCCAAAGGGTGATAATGGTGACCAACAGAATAACGCTAATGCTGCTAATGATAGAATTGATTTGGCTGCCGGTGAAAAGCGCACATTGTTGGGCTAAGCTTTCGCTGATCAAAGAAGAAAATTGGCACAAACGGGGTGGAAGTTGCCGATGATGGCACGGAATAACATATGGGCACCAGAAAAAGGCACCTTTTAAGAAATTTATTTTGGAATGGGTTCATTGTAGGGTTGCTCCCCGAGCATCGGGGAGCAAAATGTCGGGGAACGGGGAGGAAATTCCCCGAAAGAATTTGTCGGGGATGGCTGGAGAAATTTAAAAAATGTCGGGGAGCAACACCTTCGTCGGGGAGGAAATTTTCATAAAAAGTCTAAAAAAACACAAAAAGAAAAAGTCTAGAACAAAAAAGTCTTAAAAACTCATTTAAAGATACTTCCATCTTATTTCAAGTGCAATTTACGACTTTCGTAATTCCCCGAAACATGTCGGGGAGCAACCCTAGTTCATTGGATTAAATCCTAATTTTCATTTATCAATTCGGGGCTAATCCACCAACTCTATCGGACTTTAAGAATAAAATTAATGGAAAAAATAAGAAAAATAAAAAAAAAAAAACTAAAAAAGGTTAAAATGAAATAAGCATTGTAACCGAAAGGCAAATTCATGCTTGGCTGGTCGAGACAAATTCGGAACCTTGAGGATTCTCATTTAAAACAATTAAATTAATATAAATTATTTTTTTAATTTTTAGAAATTCAACGAGTAAGAGTTGAAAATCCTTACGAATAATTGTGGGGATACCTCTTGGGGATTTGTGAGGCCCCAGTCCGTAATCCCGCACAATTTTTTGGCAAAATAGGGATTCCGGGATTGTTGCGGGATTATCTCGAGGTATCCCGTCCCGCATCAGCGGGATCCATAAATTTGAAAATTTTCGGCTCTCTATTTATTACCCCATTTCTCACCTGTTTTAACAATTTTGCAATGATATAAAAAGTAAGTACCAATTTTATTCTAATTAAAAACAATAAAATTAATTTTAATTTTTTAAATTTTTTTTTTCATGAGTTCAATGAATACGGGCTTAAATCCCTGTGAATTTGACGGACTTTTATCTCCACAAAATTGAACGGCTTGAATTGTCCATTTTTAATTATGATGATTGAGATTTCAACATTGCTTATTTTCGCAAATAAACACCAAATATGCCCCTATGTTTTGAAGTTTTTATCAGGCACCTGCCGGAGCATCAATTCCCATTACAAATCTAAAAATTTGACTCAACAATGGCGAAATTTTAGTTATATTTGGATTGGATTAAATCTTTCAATAAATCGAGCTATTTAAAAAAATGCGCGAAATAGTACACATCGTTGCATTATTTGTTGGAAAAGAAACGAGAGCAGTGAGGAAACAGTGCATGGATTTGTAGGAAAAGGAACGAGCGCAATGGGTGAAATAGTGCATGTATTGTGCGCAGCTCTGCCACCCATCCCTCGCCCTCTTTACACCCCACCCAATAAATAAACAATCAATTACCATCGTATATAATAAAATAAGCCGTGCGATTACTCGCCGACGCCGTTTCCCGCTGCTCGCCGTTGGGACCTGTGGCTGAACGGATGCGCGGTCGCAATGTATACCCGCGCAACATGCCACGCTAGCAGCGATTAAAAAAAAAATTATTCTTTATTTGGCATCCGGACGGTTGCGGGACCCAGCGGTGGGACACGTGCAAAATGTACGTGGAGCAGAGATTGGCCTGGCAATGGCATAGCATATGTCGTTGGTTCTGGGAGCCGCACATACATATGCGTTCCAGCGGTTGCATTCGGTTGGAGTCGGCTTGAGCCCAAAATCGCCAACATCTTTTTTTAAATTTAAAATTTAAATTATGAATTTTTAGTAGATAAAAATTCTTCGCATATACATAAGTAGGGATCATTTTTTTATGTAAATACATGTTTTTTTCCTGGATTCTCCATGCTCTAATTAGTAGGAAAAACACTTTCTTTTTTGTGTTTGCGAACAAAAGTTAGGACTTTTATTTACATATTTTTACATATTTTCGAATTTTTCTACATATTACATATGTACATATTTTTATACATATTTTGGACTTTTTCGCATTTTTTCGTACATATTTTGCATTTTTTGAGAATTTTTAGGGAATTTTTTTATGAAATACCCCCAAAAATATCCAAAATTTCGCAATTTTTTCAAAAATTTTGAGAATTTATAGAAATTTTTTGCGAAAAGCAAAATTTTTTTTTTGAAAATGTGCCCCAAAAAATAGTTTTTTTTTCAAAAATCGAATACCAAAAATTAATTTTTAAATTACTAAAAGATAATTTTAAGCCTAGGTATTTAGGTCATTTTTATGGCAATTTGTGCCTATTTCACCCTTTAGGAAGAATTTTTTTCCAAAAAATCACCATTTAAAAAATTTTATTTACATATTTTAGTACATATTTCTGGATTTTTGTACATATTTCATACATATTTCAGTGTTTTTTATACATATTTTATTTACATATTTCGCGATTTTTCTTACATAAATAAATGATCCCTATACATAAGCTATTTTTTTTTATTTTTAATATAACATTTAATAGAATCCGGAAAGGTATAATAATAAGCTTAAATTATGTTTATAAAGTTAAAATCTATATATATATTATATATATATATAAAAATTAAATTTTGGTCAAAATTTAAAATTTGATGCAATTTTTTAAAAAAAGATTGGGCAACCCTTAGCACTTGATTTTTGAGCCTAATAAAAAACCCCTATGAATGGAAAATTTTCTCAAAAATGTATCCCGCAAATTTATTTATTTATTTCTATTGACAAAATTTTTATTAAAAATGTAAAATTTTAATTTATTCGTTTATAAAGGAAGAACCAAAATTCCCTATGCTTTTTTCCACTAAAAAATCGTTAATAAAATATTTTATTTACCTATTTTTCTACCTATTTCGCGTTTTTTCTGACCTAAATTTCCCAACCCTAATAATTACAAATTCATTGCGCTGTGAATGATGGGAGTGATAAAAAGTGGCTTGGTTTATCACTAGGGTTATAAATTGTATAATTTTGCATATTTTTTCTGCGCAAGCGATTGTTTTACAATTTTACAGGTTCAATGTTTTTATATTTTTTATACAGCCAATATAAAATTAAATTTAGAAATATTCTAAAAAACTTTTTTTAATAGGTTTTTAAATTTTTCTTAAAAAAATTGCAGACTTAATTTCGTGATTTTATACATATTTGGTATAAAAAAAATTGCTGACTTAATTTCGTGATTTTATACATATTTGGTATACATATATTATGGATTTTTTTCTTACATCTTTTCATTTTTTGTTACATATTTAGGGATTTTATGGAAATTTTTGGAAAAACTCAAAAAAAATCCAAAATTTTTCGTACATATTTTCATTTTTTACATTGAGAATTTTTGAAAGTTTATAGATATTTATAGTGAAAAAATTTCTTTTTTTTTTTGAAAATATACACCTAAAAATACCATAATTTTTAAAATACTCAAATGTGATTATAAGCCTATTTAAGTCATTTTTATGACATTTTGTGCCTATTTCACCATTTACGAAGAATTTTTTTCCAAGAAAATCACAATATTTGTGTGTAATTGTTAACAGATTTTCACTAAAAAAATTACCAAATTTTCAGTGAAAATTAGCCAATATATAGATCAAATTTTGAAAATTTTAGGGGAATTTCATCCCTCATTCTTAGGGGCGTAAATATTCGCGTTTCGCGCCAAAATGCGAAAAGCTAAATTTGCGAAAGCTAAACGCGAAAGCGAAAGTCCATCCCTGGTATAAGTATATGAAGAAAATTTTGGAAAAATTTTCGCGGCCGCGCGAGCACTCCGCCGACTCCAACCGAATACAACCGTTGTACTTTTTGCCATTTCCAGGCTGAGAGTATGGCTTCTTTCGAATCCGGCTTATTCTCGACCTTAACCAGTGAGGGTGGAGGCACTGGCAGTCAACGGGAAACGGCGTCAGCGAAAGACCGCTGTCAGCCAACTCTAAAGAACATTATATTTTTGTGGCAGATTTTATAATTAAAAATGTGACGGGGTGCAAAAGGGGAGAGAAATGTAGAGGAAATGCCGCAATATTTCTCGGCACTCTCGTTTCTCTTTTGCTCTCTTGATTTTTCAATGTCTCTTCAACGGATGAGCATTTGGCCAGAGAGTTAATAAGCAGATAATCCGTATAATTGGCCAGTAGTCTGTCGATAATCAATTAATTGTTGATCAGTTGCCATTTTCAGCTGACACCCTTCCGTTGGACAAGTGAAAATTAGGGCAGGAAATTTAAATCAAATAACTTTTCTTCAAAACAAATTTTGATTTATTTTTTCAGTCTCTTTTCCATGTTTTAGGAAAATTTTTTATTTTTTTAAGAAATATATTTATTTTTTCACGAAATTATCCGCAAATGTCCATATGGCATTTTTATTTGACTTTTTTATAACTTTTTTTTGCACTTTTATGACTTTTTTCATGAATTCTTTCACTTTCTCAGGCAAAAATTGAAATTCAGCAAAGAAAATGCCAAAAAAAGGTCCGAATCCGGCATAAATATTGCACATTGTTGAGAAGACCCCGAGAATTGAAACAATCGCCTTACTTTTCCGATTTCCATGGTATCATTCAATAGCTTTAAGTGTTGTCTATCAGAATATTAATGCTCAAAATTTTTTAGAAAAAGAAATAAAAAAAATGCTTAATCCTATATTTGATTTGAATTTTAATCGGATTTTCCCCATCATAATCTAATGGAGAAGTCTTAAATAAAAAAAAACATCTTACGATTAATCTTTCAATGTTTACCAGTGCTTTTGCTTATAATTTAATTTTTTCAATTTTGAAAAAAAAAGTTATTATCATAAAATTTCATTCTTTTTATTTTTGATTGTAATATTTTTATGCCACTTAAAATTTTTTTTAATTTGTTTAATTTTCATGTCTATATGTCTAATTAATAATAATTATAATTTTCAGATTCAACGGAATGCAGCATTCCCTAGCAGCACCTGGACAGTAAGCATATTCAATAGGCAATTATCGTTTTAAAAGTTTATATGTTGGAAATGAAGGACCCTTCAAGTCACTAAAGTCCAGGGTAAAAATACTGTAAATCCCAGGGAATAATTACTGTAAAGTCAGGGGGAATCAACGATTAAACATATAGATAGTCTCGAGGGAGGTCTTTCGACAATTGAATATGCGCGGGGGTCGAGTCCGACCAATGATCAATTACTGTCTCGGAACAGCAATGCCAACAATTCCTTTTTAGTGCCAAAACCTTCCTTCGTTTCAATATTTTTTGCCGTTTTTGCCATTTCTTCCAAAATTTCGTCAAACTCTTTTCTGAACGTGCTCAACACATTGTTGCCTTCGTCTTCGTCTACACCAACAGTATGGCCTTGTTCAACTGTTTCAACTCCTGCTGTTAGAAGAAGCGGCTTACCCAGCGATGGCATCGCTAAAAAACAAAAAAAAAAAAAAACGTAATAAATTTAAAAAACTTCAAAATGGAGGGAAAAGCGCTAAAAATTTTAGGCATTCGCCTAGAAAATTGTTGAAAGTTTTTAAAAATTTTCGAGACTTTGCAGTCCTTTTTGCGAAACGATTTACATTGCGGACCGGACGATATCAGGGATTCCGCGGGATTCCCTTGGGGTCTCACATTATTAATTCGTGATCCCGTCCTAGGGATCTATCCCGAGGAGCTTTTTTTAAAACTCACCAGGATTGATTCGTAACGGAATTTATTCGGATCCCAAACATGAGTTTTCTCCGACCCTTATTTCAAGTTTTCAATTTAACATTTCACCTTTGCTGGGCTTGCCCCCTGCTGATGATGATGATGATGATGAAAGACGCATATAATCATTTGCTGCTGCTGGTGTTGCTGCACTTTCCTTTACTGTCAAGGCTGACAAATTGATTTTTTGTTTCAAATTTTGCGCCAATTTTTGGCCAAATGTTTGCTCCAAATTCAGCTGAGCCTCATTTAGAAGCAAAGGCTCGGGAAATTTGTCAAATAATTCAGCCAATTGGAAATTAAACTCCTCTCGGTATGTTGAATGGAAATAGAAGGCCCAAATTGTGCACATTCTGTCCAAAACGTCAATTAAAAAGGCATCATTTTCCACTTTTTCCCATTTGTCTTTGGCCAATTTAAAGTTTGGCATCACCGCGGGCAGTTGTGCCGACAGTTCGAAGTTCTTTGAAGCTAAAACACAAAAATGGTTCAAAATACCGTATGTATTTCCTCTCAATTGCCCCCGAGTGAACGGTAATTACGGATTACGGATTGTCCGTTACATAAATTTTCCAGTTAGGACTTACCATGCCCCTGCCCCCGAAGTAGGGTTTATTTACCCCCCCACCCCTCGGCGGAGGAGTTAAAAAATACTCTATCTAGTGCTCGCATTCATGCAAATTTTCTATTTTTGGCTTTCACCAAGGGCATGAATCCGGTGGTGCCGGAAATTTCCAAATTTTGAGGCTTCTAAGGGCATTGGAGTTGTACCCTTAAAAATGGGGAATCAAGAATGGAAACCGAATCCTAAAAATTTCGGAAATCGGTAATGAGAATTTTGAGGCTTCAAATATTTTGGCGGTAATTGCAACCAATCCGTTGAAATCGGCAACCGGAAGTCGAGCCCGAGGCTTTAAAAAAAATTCCAAATAATTATTCGCACCTCCAAGAAACACTCTGAAGAAATATTCATACACAATTTCCACATATTTCTTATATTTTTCGCATTGCTTCTTACGCTTTTGCTTCTCACAATGTTCACAGGGCCATTTCTGGCGCATCAAATGCATTACGCCAAGATATGCTCCGAATTGCTGCCTCAAATATTCCACAGTTTCTCCACTATCGTACACAGCCTTGCCACGGCGCCTGGTTACAAAAGTGATGTTCTTCATCAAATCCAAATTTTCCAATTCCTTGCATAATTCCGCGAAATTTGTTGGGTCTTGCACGAAGGCACGGAGAAGCATGTTGTCATCGGCATTCTGTGAGAGAAGCAGTTTTACTAATTAACGTCTGGGGAAGCGGGTAATTAGGGTGCTAAAAGTGTTTTGGAGTGGGTCCTAATTGCCGTTAGAATTGTTATGGGCCAAAAAAGCTGTCACCAAAATATGTGCTCTTACAGCCAAAAATAATTGTTAAGTACATATTTTAGAACATTTTTTGGCATTTTTTTGGTTTTAGCACATATTTCAGCATTTTTTTTTGCATATTCTATTACATATTTCAGGGTTGTTAGCACATAAAAACCCAGATCTAGTTATAAGCCTGTTTATACCTGTAAGATATTGATCTGCTCGTACCCATAAAATAGCCATTTCCACTTTAATTGACTCTCATTAGGCCCATTAGCGTTTGTTGCGCTATTTCCGTCTGTCCACGCAACCATTTAATGAATTGTTGCCGAACTTGGCCGAAAATTGCGATTCCGCTTTTTCTCCTTCCGCTGCTGCTTTTTAACCCTTCCGTTACTGATGATGAACTTTCGTCCTTTTCTTCTTTTCCCTTCCTTTTTGGGCTTTTTCCTCCAATTAAGTCATTAAAATTTTTGGATAATTTTTTGGCTAATTGTTCTGCGTTGAATTGTCAGTCAAGATCAATTTCGGTTCATCAGGAAAAGTTTTTACATGTATCGGATCAAAAATGGATGCCGAAATTTGGCCAAGTCTGTCCAGCACATTAATTAATGAGGTAATGCTATTATCTTTGCCCAGTGTGAACATGGGCCTGATCGCTGGAAATTGTTGTGTCAATGCCGGGTTTTGCTCTAAAACTTTTGAAAAAATAAATTAAGCCCCGTTAGAAATTGGCAAAATGCCGCTTAAATGACGTTTTTTAATTAATGAAGATTATTATTTATTTATTTTTGAAAATCAAATACAAGGGGTGGGATCAGATTCCCGAAAACTTTTCAGCAAGAATTCCGTGTTTTTTCAAAAATTTCCATATTTGGTATGCCGTATACAAAAAGGACCGGATTCTTGGCATCCATAAGACATTTTTTGTGCTGAAACTGTTGTGCCAATTCTGGATTTCACCCACTTAAAAAACTCATAAGAATTAAAAGAAAATTGAGCATTGATGGATTGTCTGGGTTGGATTTTGTCAAGTCATATAATTACTCATTAAAAAATGAATTAATTACCTTCATTATATACACGTAACAAATATTCAAATAAAATCCCCAAATATTTGCGGCAATTTTCACACTTTTTTCGATTTGCCATTTCCTTTAGCTGGTCACAATGCAATTTCTCCCTCATCAAATACAGAATGCCAAAGTATGCTTTGTATTGTTGTGCTAAAAAGTTTTTGGTCTCCTCCAAATTTAAATTGCCACTGTCTTTGCTGTAATTATTAGCAATTGGCCAAATATTTTGGAATAAATTTTTGCCATCAAATTTGTTGCAAAATTTGTCGAAAATGATTCTGTCATCACGGAGAAATAAGAGAAATGCGCTGTCATCAGCCTTAATTTTGGTTAAAATATTTTAATTTTTAGAACAATTTTTTGGTTTTAATTGATCTAAGGGCATGAGAAAGGTACTGAAAACTAGATTCAGACAAAAAATGTTCAAAAATTCTTGATATCGAGAATTGTTGCCGAGAAAGGTGACCAGAAACCGTAAACCCAAGCAATTTCTCCAGTTTGACCATTAAAAGCCACAAATTTCTGTTTTTAAACAAATTTTTAATTTGGAAGAATGTCTTGAGGCATCGAGATCATAAAACCCGAGTTCGAGACTGGGATTCTCGACCACTTCATAATAAACAAATAGAGATTATTTTGTTGAATTACTGCTTGAACAATGCCATAGGTTGGCATTCCCAGAAGGTGATCAATCGCGCCGCTCGGCTTAATTTTCTTCATCAGTTTGCGCATTTTGTCGTCAAACATTTTGCGAATAGGGCCATACGAATTGTCAAAATTTGAACATTTTGATACGTCCAAATTTTTAAACAATTTTTTTGGCTGAAAAGCACTGGCGCTGGAGCTGTTGAAATTGATCACATAGGCGCCAATCAGTTGTTCAGCATTGGACAACTTTGGCTGACCAAGATAGCCAAAGCTGTGATAATCGTATTTTGACCCATCAAAGAGGAAGGCACGCATTTTTGCCAAACTGATCACAACATGGACTAATGATTTTTTTTTTAATGTTCTCGACCAACGCGATTCTTTTATTGTAAAATCAGGCTTGAGCACAACCGGAATTTGTTCGGCCAATTCCGGATCAACAGCTGAATTCATTAATAAATTAATTCGGTAATTAATTAATTAATTTTGCCCTATGGTAATATTTCAAATTTTACAAATTCCAACCCCACCTTTTGTATGAGCTGCCGCAAATTCTTGGAATAAACATTCGTAAAGTAAGAATACTTGTTGGCGGAATTGGCCACATGCTTGTTGGATTTCCCGCATAACATAATCCTTAAACATTGCATATTTGTCAGGGTAGTCCAGGAAGCCCGTAAATTTTCCGAAATCCGGGATCCCGGTGATCTTGAAAAAATTCCGAATCAAGAATTCCTTCCCTTAAACAATTGCTGGAACGCGGATAGAAATTTCTACAATCTTGAATTACATCGCATAAAAAAATCCGGAAGCCGAAATCCATCCTTTAAAAACTTTGGAATTTATGGAAGCTGGAATTTTAAAGCTTTTCAATTTCCAAAAAAATTATTTATAAAAAACATTGAAATCAAATTTTTTTTTTATATATTTTATTTATTTCCTACTAGAATTCTTTTCGGATAGTTTTAACCTGCTTCTTTATTTTCTTCATCACTTCTTCGCACTCCCAATTCATACGGAGAAAATACAAAATGCCAAGGAATTTTTCGTAACTCTGTGCCAAAGGTTGATTGATGTGTCCAAATGTTAGGCCATTGTCCGTACAAAACTGTTCAAAATGTGCCGGACCCTTCGCAATCGCAACCAAACCTTCGTCATCGATCTGTGTTCAAATAATAGAAATATGATTTTTGTCTATTTTGGCATTTTGGATACTTACTTTCGGGAATTCTCAGAAAATGCCTCAAAAAATTCAATAAAAATGATAGGCACTCTTTAAAAAAAGCTAAAATTCAAATTTAAGACACCAAAGGTGAGAGATTTTCAAAGTCCCCCCCCCCAATTTATTTTTTGAAACTAAATTAGGTAATTCATTTTAAAAAAAATTTTGATTTTTTTTCGTTTTTTTATTTAATATTTATTTTATAAAATTTATTGTTTGTTTTATTTTTATGTCCAATTTTTAATTTCGAATTTGGCGACAAAAACATAATATTATTTCAGAGGAACCATTTTATTTTTTGAAAGTTTCTTGGCATAGAGAATCATTGAAGAACAATAACAAAAATATGCTTAAAATTTTGCCAAATTTTAGTGCCCAAATTTATGAAAAGAAAACTTACAAAAAATTCATTTGCATTGGACACGGGAACACCACTAATGAATTGGTGATAATAAATTAAAAGCAAAAATTTTAGAATAAAATAATGCATTTAGTTATAAAATAATAATATAAAAAATATTCAAAGAATAATGATAATTTAATGCATTTAATTGCCAATATAAATCCATTTACATTGACGTGTCATACATTGACGTAGAAGCCTATGATGACGCAAATCAAAATAATTGACAAATCAAATGCTGTCTTTATCCACGAATTTTGGCCAATTATTAAACAAACGAAGCGTTGGCATTTTTGCCGGCGTCCGAAATTTAAAAAAAAATTGTTTTTTTTTGGCAGAAAAATTATACATAATTTTGCTCAAAGTATTTATTCATACAAATTAGCGCCAATTTGTCAATAAGTGTTTTCATCAGCGTGAAATACTTCAAAAAATTTTGTTAAACATCCCTAAAAATGCTTTTTGAAAAGCCATAACTGTTCTTGAAAAATAACGAATTTTTTCGATAGTTTTCGAAATTTTAGCAGAAATTAGATTTTTGAAATATCGCTAAAAGGACCTAAAATGACTCTCGGTTTCATTATCCTGTTCAAAATCAAAATTTTAATCCCGAAACTGGGACCACTTTGCCGTCAAATGTTTTTTTCCCCATTTTTAGCACCTATTTTGGTGTTTTTTTTAGAATCTAAAAACTAATTATTTTGACAGTTTTCTTTGGTTCGAATGGTATGAATTGAAAAATTTTCTCAAAAATGACCGACAAAATTTTTTTTTCATAAAAATTTTAGGAAATATTTAATAATATTTAAAAAACCAAAATTAAATTTTACATGTTTTACTCCCTAAAAATCCTTAATAAAAATTTAGAAATGCTTATTTTCATGCCTTTTTCAGGATTTTCGTGCCTTTTCATGCTTTTTTCAATTTCGGTGACTTTTTCACGATTTTTGCTGCTTTTTTAGTCGGTCTCTAGATATCATTTGTCCACTTGTCCAACGGAGGGATGTCAGCTGAAAAATGGCAAATGATCAACAATTAATGGATTATCGACAGATGATGAGCTATGGCCAAATGCCCATCCGTTGAAGAGACCTTGAAAAATGAAGAGAGCAAAAGAGAAACGAAAGTGCCGAGAAATATTGCGGCATTTCCTCTGAATTTCTCTCCCCTTTTGCACCCCGTCACATTTTTAATCATAAAATCTGTCACAAATATATATTTTTTCTTTCTTATTAGCTCAAAGGCGGTCTTTCGCTGACGCCGTTTCCCGTTGACTGCCAGTGCCTCCACCCTCACTGGTTAAGGTCGAGAATAAGCCGCATTCGAAAGAAGCCATACTCTCAGCGTGGTAATGGCAAAAATGTACAACGGTTGTATTCGGTTGGAGTCAGCGGAGTGCTCGCGCGGCCGCAAAAATTTTTCCAAAATTTTCTTTATATACTTATACCAGGGATGGACTTTAGCTTTCGCATTTCGCTTTCGCTTTTTTCGGTACTTTCGCGTTTCGCATTTTGGCACGAAACGCTAATATTACACCCCTAAGAATGAGGGATGAAATTCCCCTAAAATTTTCATGATTTGACCTATAAATTGGATAATTTTCATTTAAAACCAGATTAAAAATGGTTAGAATCTCCAGTTTTTCCCCCCAAATTTATTTTTGTTTGTTTCAATTTTAAACGCAAATAGTTTCAATTTCTTGAAGCTTTTTACAAATAAATAATTTTTTCAAGCAAAAATTTTTGTCAAGAAAAATATATTAAATTTTAGGGTATGAATTGCCAAATCTCGCTACCTAGATTATTTTGTCTAGTTTTCGCTCTACAATATTGTATTTTTTATTCTTTTTTAACGGTGAATCCAATTGTTATGTCTTGTTAAGAGATTTAATGCAATTGCATTTGTGTGTTGTTGTTGGTGTTGCGTGCCGATGGATTTTTTGATGCCAATGCCCTCCAAAAAAGCATTAATTTCCTCGCGATATAAAGGACTTAAAAAATGAAATTAATAAATATAATTTGCATTTAATAATAAATCAACAATAAAACAAAAAATTAAGATACATATGAAGGTAATTTCAAATGATTTCCAATTAGACCATTAATTAACCTTACAAATTTTCTGTTTTTTTACCTAAAATAATAAAGTGTCGGTCCATTTGCCGATGACGTAACACTTGTGGAATTGTGTTGAATCCGACATTGATATAAATAGTGGTAATTGGTGAAAATTGCGCAAATTTTAAAAATGGGATAAGATAAATTGACGGGAGCCATCCAATTGTTTCCAAAAAGACGAGGAAAAGCAAAGAGCGCAAAATGCTTTTCGAGAAATGCTGATTTTCTGAAAATATGATAAAAATAGGCATTTTTTAAATAAAAGTATTAGTAAAGATTTAAAATTGCTTTAAATAAAAATTAAAACGAAAATTTAATCACAAATTCATTATATTTTTATTTTTTTACCATTTTTGAATTTTAAAATCAAAACAATTGTAATGTAAATGATGACCAATAAAATGTGCATTATCATTGATCGATTAAACGAAATTGTGTAGAAAATTCACTTACCACTGATGTCAGAAGCTGCGCACATAACCATGCTTTTGATTAAAAAAAAATAAATATTAATTTAATTTAATTTAAAATATTCATTTAAAATGGATAAAATTGCGTACTTTTCTCCGTAACAATTATTCAACAAAATTTGGTGTCATAGATATTTTAAAAGGTTTTCAACCTACAGAATTTTCATAAAATTTCTAGCTATAAAATTTATGCGCTTTATTTCACAATTTTTTTCAAATTTAAAGATTTGAAAATTTTTAAATTCCCTTCCTAATTGATCGTTTTACGTTTCTATGTCGTGATAAGCAGAAAAGCTTAGCCAGATCAATAACAAATTGATGCAACCGACACACAAAAAAACAAAGCATGAAATTTTTTTGAGCCATTATTCATACTCCTAAATAAAAAATATAAAAAAATTAATTAAAACAAAAAACTAATTAAAAAAATAATTTTCCAACCAAATTGGAAACAGAACCTTTGCAAGACGTTCAAGCCCAATTTGGAACATCAAGCAAAAAGACATTAGCAAGCTGAAGACTGGCAATGCTTGGAAGTAAAAACATGTCGAATTTGGCACAAAATCTATGCCAAAAGCAGCGATCAGCAAAGTGATCAGAGAATTCAATTGGAATAGTGCCAAAAACAGGGAATCCAACGCGAACAGCACATTACATGTGTTGTGAAGCTCACTGAAATATATTTAAAATTATATGACCGAAATATCCTTGTATCGGTTGGGGATCTTTTCTCAGGGTTTTGGTTTTTGTATTGACTCTCAGCCCAGCCCCTATGAATTTTAGGGTTTTTTGGTAAGCTTTTCCAGGTATGGGGGATAGAGTCTGAGAACAAAAATTTTGTAGGAACTCATTCCTTCGTCATCCCTGATGCCGTTTGCGCTACCAGCAGATCTAATACTGTATTCGCTTTAATTTCGAAGTAATCATCAGGAAAAGATGATCACATCAGCTATTTGTTGGAAGGTTTTTTGATATTGTTTTCCAGGGGTGGAGGATGGCGTTTCGAAACCAAAAAAGCATTTTTTGATAAGTTTTTCAGGGATTTAGAATGGAGTTCGATACCAAAGAATTTTGTCGGGAATCCATTGAACAGAATGCTAACCGATGACAGTGCACACTTTGCACTCATAATCAGCCACATGGCCAATGTGTGTTGGTCCCCGTTTTGATGGAACAATTCAATATATGTTAATTGCTGAGTTTGTGGCGATTCGGTTACATTTAATGGCATCATTATCAAAATAAAATATTTTATTTTTTAAACAATCTTTTACAAAGATTTGGCTCTATTTACTTTATGAGTCCAACCAATTGACAATGCCTGGTTTTTATACAATAACTTTGTTCATGTTCGAACAAACCCTATATTTTTGGTATCATCCGAAGCACAAAGTCTGACTTAAAGTCGTCTAATTTTTACTCATAAAATTCGTTTGGACTCATAAAGTGCAATATTAGAAGCGATTGGCTTACGCATTTTTAATGTAATTGGCTGTTCTAACCAATTTTTACTTTTAGTTTTAATATTTCCTATGAATTTTCAATGTAATTGGCGCCTTTATATTAATTTTTACGCTAATGACAGGTGAAATTGTGAAATTGTTAATGTTTTCCACAACGCCATCTGTCTGAACTTTTGGGCACAAATTTAATTTTTAATTTTTTTTATTATTATTTTAGCTTAATCTCAGAAATAAGTATCCATTTTTGGTCTAACTGCGTGCCGAAGTTCAATAAAAATTTCAAATTTTTCTCGATAGCCCCTCGCCCCCTCTCCGCATTTGAAACTACTATCTATTTGAGATTAAAATTACAAAAAATTTAAAGCGGTTTACTAAAATTTTAGGTGAACTTAAATTTTTTCACAATTGGTATGGTGAAAAGACATTTTGGCATAAAAAACAAGAATAGGGGCTGAGCAGAATCTTCAAAAAAGTAAATTTATGTAAAACGATAATTTTGAAAATTTAAAATTTACTAATAAACGTTTTTGCATAAATATTTAAATTCTCAAAAAATCAATTTTTGTTTGATAATGATGGCATTTTGTTGAAATGAAATTTCGGTTTTTTTTGTTTAATGAAATTTTGTGTTTGATGAATGGCATTTTGCAGTGCGGTAAACATTTCAAAATTCCCGCTCATTATCCAATTACACTGAAGTCATTAAAAAATTAACACAAGCATTCGTTTGATTTATACGCAAAAGCGTGACACTGATATTAACAAAATAATTAAATTAAATTTTGTCACTCGATGCGATAAGGTGGTTTCAAAAGTAAATCATCAATATTAAATGCGTCAAATTAAGTTTAGCAATATTCAATTGGATTAATAAAAGTAAACTCGCCTCTTTTGCTGAATATGGATTTTTCCCGAATAAATCATGGGAAAGCCTCAAATCCATTTCATTCTACGTTTAAAAGGGGTTCTTGATAAAGTTGAAGAAGTGCATTATACTCAGGCATATCATCTCTGTAATTAGAATGCCTGAAGGTTTTTTGTTTTAAGGGATTTGAGCAAAGCAAAAAAGTTCACATTTGTTTTTTTAATTATAAATTTTATTTGTTTTTCCCATTTTGAGTCATTGGTAAAATAAATGCCATTAGGACTTTAACTGGTTCACCGTTTAAATTTTTAATATTGAAATATTGTTTCTGTAAAGTAAATTCATTAAGGTTGAAATAACAGCGGACCCAAATTAGGCCCATGAGGCCAAATTAAATGCACTAATGACTTCCAAGATTGTGTTGTGACAGAGTGTTTTCTCCTAAAACCATGGGCAATTAAGGACTACATTATTAGCCTCAACAAAATTGGTGTTTTTGTGGTCTTTATTTTTTTTTCTAAAAACAGAGATTTAGCCCAAAGTGAAATTGGTCGAAAAACCAATTTATAATTTTCCTATTTTTTACACTTCATTAATATTGATAGTTTTTAATTTTCAATATTTAGGTTTTTGTCCAAATTTCCGTATTTTACTTCCATATTTTGGCATTTTCACTAATAACCTACACAAAATATTTTTTTTTGCAAAAATCCATTAATTATACGATTTTTGCCTAAATTAACATTTAATCAAGTTTCCATTAGGCGGCATGTAATTTGATTACTGATAAACAATGAACTCTTTCTGAGATGCCAATCGCCCGGCCTAAGTCATTTAGTCTTAATTTGTAAGGGAAAATTGTTTATTCCAGTTAAACTGTAAAAGTGCCAATTTATTTGTTTTCATTATCATCCGAACGGATTATGGTAGATTCATCATTTCACATCACTTTCCACTGTTCACAGTCCGTAAATCGACCTCCGCCTGATTTGCCCAAGTCCATCCGTTGCATCGCGCGCATGTGCTCATCGCGCAACAACTAAAAGCGGCTTTTGACCGACTATTTGAGGATTGAATAAAGCCGAAATCACGACACAAAAACCTTGCCAATTGTTCATTTGATTTTTCGATTAATTTCGAAACAAGAATTTAAAATTTTCGTATTGAGAATTTCGTAAAAAGCTATTTCTAATCGGGTGTGTCCCTCCCCTATATTTATTTTGCTATTATTCGCCTCTGTCTTAAAAATAAATTAGGTGTTGATTTGCGTGTTGGTCGATCGACGAAAAGTGCAAAATTTGCTAAACTTTTGGCTAAATCAACTCATAACTTTTCTTAGCCGCAACCAAATTGCACAATCTTGGTATCATACGATAGCCCATGAATTGCGTTATTAGCTTACTAAATTTCAAAAAATTTATTAAGTTTTTCAAAAGTTTAAGCCAAAAAACAGAAAAAATTGTCATAACTTTTTAAAAACAATCAAATTTTTTGAAATTTGGCAAGCTAATAACGCAATTCAAGGGCTATCGTATGATACCAAGATTATGCAATTTGGTTGCGTCTAATTGTAAGAAAAGTTATGAGTTGATTTAGTAAAAAAAAACTTAGCAAATTTTGCACTTTTCGTCGATCGACATAGCACCGTTGATTTGATTTTGAATAGCAGTCTTTTTCCTCAATCGTCGTCTTCATTTTTATATTCGCGCGCAGTGTCAAATCGGAAATCTCCGGACATTTTAAAGGCGTTCGTGTCCTGCCCCGATTTTGCGTGACATTCCTCCTTTTTTTTTGTCAAAGCAGTGCCTACCCTCAACTGCTGTTGTTGTTGGGATTTTGACGGAATGTCGTCGTAATCGTAATTCTCATCAGCCTCATCAAAGTGGTCGCCGTTGTTGCACACGCTGGCCACCAGGCCGTTCAGCACTTTTCTGAGCTGCTGACATGACATCACACGTCGTGGACCGCCATTTTTTTTAAGAAATAAATCATCCGTTTGTTCCACAATTACTGCTCCAACATGTGGGGCGCGTTGAATGATGAAGCAAAGTGACAACTGCTTAACTTTTAAGGGGGCGGTGGGTTATTGGTGATGTTCGGGAAAGAAATTTCGCAAAAAATAGAAAGCCCCGTCGCCAGAGGATGGCGGGAGAGAAACTGACGGACCCTATTTTACCAATACAAATTTTTAAATTTTCATCCAGCTAAAAAATTTGGCACTTTTTTGGCAAAAAATGGCTAAATTTCCACCTTAGTTAAAATTTCCGCCTTTTTTCCGTGGCACCAAAAATTTGCAAAATACCCTTGAACAAATATACCAAAGAACAAAATTTACCTAGATATACGGTAATGAATCCTTACCACGAGATACAAAATCAAAGATTGACCCAAGATTCGAGACCGAGATTTGACTCAATATTTGACTATAAGAAGCAACTAGAAATTAAAAAAAAATTTATGTAGATATTAAAAACTCGAAAAACATAATAAATTAATTTTGGCGGAATCAAGAATCTGAATCAAGTATTCGAATATTTATTGGAATAATCCCTAACCAAGATTTGGACTAGTTTTAAAATCCGTAACCCATAATAGGCCAATCATCACTCACCGATGTGCCAATTTTGTAAAATGATGCTATGCTTTTCAGCAGTAAATAGCGCTGGTGTTGCTTTAAGTAAGAAGGTTTTTGTTCTTTGTATGCAAAAATGCTGTGGGCCTTAAAAGTTAACAATTAATAGATAAAAGATTTTCTGATTTCCGACAGTTTAGGGTTCGAAATTAGGCCCCTGATTATCCAGTATGACCTTGCATCATATCACGAACACGACAAACATACATTCGCAATTTAAACCAAAATTGACGAAATTTGGAGGTCTTATGTAAAAGGTCTTTTGTGCCCTTGGTGCAGATAATTACCGCAAGTTTATAAAAGTCAAATAAAACGTATAATGTCTAAAAATTTGAAAAACATAAAAATATGTACATATAAGAAAAATGCCTACTCCTCAAAGAAGAGCAAAAGCCAGGTCAATCATAGCAAAAAATTCTTAGGCTTTTGGGGCTCCCGGAAAATGAGTCAGAGATATGTGCATGATTTTAAAATTAAATTTTGTTTAATAAAAATAAAATTGGAAAATAATACGAAACTGTAAAAACATACTATAATCTGATTATTGTAAATTCACAAGATCAATTCACATTCTTTTAGGATCACTTGAAAAATTTCAAGGATTTTTTGTGCCATAAATGAGTCAGAGTTATGCGCATACAACGAAACCGTAAAAAAAACGGTATGATCAGATTATTATAAGTTTGCCTCATACCAATTCCCGCTTAGTTTTTCAAAACAGTAATCAAACACCGTGTCTCATTTTCAAGAAAATCTGATTCTTTTTCCACTGACCCTTCCTGGTCACGCCCTTAGGCGTTTTATTATTTTGTTTTTCAAATTTTATCACCTGCAGGAAAATCCCCGCGGATTTACAGTAATCGAGCAGATCGTCACGCTGTAGGAATGGGTGCATTTCGCATTGGACAACGGCCGGCACACAATGTATGCCATTCTTGACTAAGTGTTCGACATGATCTGAGTCGAAATTTGCCACGCCAATGGACCGAACGGTGCCAATGTCTGTTGACGAGAAAGGGATTTGTATGTATTTATCCCGGCGGCTACTCCATATTTTGATGAATTATCTTTTAATTTGATTTAAAAAAAGTTATTTGAAAGTAAAAATTTTATTTTCAAGAAAGTGGCACTATGCGTAAAATTTCGGGAAATTGTGTTTTTAAACGGATAAAAATATGGAATATTGAAATTTTAGTATGCTCGCAGCCATGCTTCAATAAATCAATATTTTTCATATAATTTTTTTAAATTAAAATCTCCAAATGTGGAACCTCTAAATGTATGGCCCAAAATGTCTTTAAATCCCCAAATGTCGTGCCATGGACCCCTCACTGACCCATGTAATGTTCTAAAACGCCATACACCTCTTCACGGTCACTTCTGTTATTTGAGCAAGTGTTTGATACATTTTTGGAAACATCCTTCGCATAGTGAACCATACACAAGTCATTGTAGCTGAAAAATGGTTGAAAATTATTTAAATATTTATTTACTAAAAAATGCATTTTATACAAAAATGTTTAATTAAAAAGAGGAAAAATTTGAAAAACAAAAAAGTTATAATTTTAGAGAATTTAAAAATTCTAAATAAAATATAAAACAATAAAAAAAGCTACCCATCAAATTGGTCGATGCATTGCTTCACGCTAAAATGTGCGTAATCGGAAACCGAATGGAATTGGTCACCGTCAATTTCTTTTTTAATCGGTCTAAAGCAGGGGGGGTGGGAATTTACAGTTTTTTTTATTTTTATGAATTTTAAAAAAGCTGATTTCCTTATTCATTTTGAATTTGTAGAAAGAGTTAAATTTTTTAGGAAATACTTTGGCATATAAAAGTTAATTGCTTAAAAATTGCTAATATTTTTTGTCAAAATAAGCCCAAATTTTCTAAATTTTTTGTATTTTTTTCTTCTAATTGATTTTGAAGCATTTTTATGATTTTGGAGAATATTAGCTTAGAATTTTTGAGTTTTAAGAAAATTTTATTCAATTTTACTCTCCAATTGAAAAAAAAAATATGTCCCTATCTCTGCATTTTTATGTCCATTTTTTGTGTTTAATATTTTATTTCTCAAATCTCTTTTTAGTAATAAATAATTAATCCGAACCCATATCTGAACAAATCCTGGGCGTTTTCAGGCCGAACAATGTTGCTTTTTGCACTAATAAACACATCCGTTCGTAGCAGACCAAACAATGGCAAAAATTTCTTGAAAATAACCAAAAAAAAATATTTTTAATTAATTTTATTTTATTTTTCCGGTGGATTTCATATGACACTGATAACAAATCTTTTCATCCATTTAGATTATTCCGAACCTTAATAAAATTTCATGCCTTAATTGCTTTGCTTATTTGCCACGATTGTGGCCAAAGAATGACGTGTCAAACAATCGGATGCCCGCCTCGAGCGCCACCTAAATTTAATGGCAAAAATTTTTTCAAATTTAAAAAATTGACTAAAAAAAATATTTTTTACCAAAATAAATTGTTCCGCCTCCAATTCGCGCCAACTTGGCGAGCATTGAAGTCCAATTTTTGGCATAAAATTACCAGTGGACAAACACCACCGTCCGCCCGGCACATTAACGAAATTGGCAATTTCTTAAAGTAAATTTTTTTAAATCAAGTTTTTTTAAATTTGAATTTTTTTTATTCAGAGCAACTAAATTAAATTTAACTTATCAAAAATTGAAGCCATAAAATATTCTATTAATCTTTTCATTTTACAAATTTTATAAAATTTTTAGAAAAGTTAAGACAAATTAGTTCTAAAAATTCACACTTAAGATCTTCTGAACTTTTATGCCCTATGACTCATTTTATATTTTTCTAAAGAATTTTGAAATTATATTCTAATAGTGAACGAACATATCCATAGCTATTGAAAGAATTTGAAAATTATATTCGAATAGTAAACGAACATATCCAGAGCTATTGAATAATGCAAAAAAAAATTTTACTTGTTGCTTTTTGATTGATATTTTTTGTAAATTCATTTTTTCTGTTTTTTGGCTATTTCCAATATGATAAGGAGAAATTTCCTTTAGACACACCTTTGTAATTGATTTCGATGGTTTCATTGATGTTGCGATAAATTTTGAACAAATAAATCTGTAAAACATAAAATTTACCAAATTTTATTAAAATTAAATTAAAAATATTTTAATTACCGGGCTTAAAGAATAATTACGCTCCTCAATGTTGCTCTTCTGAAAAAAAACTATATTAAAATCAAATTTCGATGGTTTTTTTTTTTTTGCAAATCAAAATCCGAGTCAATAAAATAAGAGAAAAAAAACAGAACCAAAAATAATTTAATTGAAACAATGTGAAGAAAATTAAAGCAAAGAATTATCCTATAGATTTTTTAATTAAAAAATTAAAAATTAAACTTCAATACGATTAAAAAATATTACATTTTATTACCTAACAGAGCAGTGAATTAATTAAAACAAATAAATACATCCAAATTATTTTGGGAATTTTTTCTAAATTTATTTTTGTTTATCAATAGTTAAAGTTAAATTTTTTTAAAAATTCACATATCATAATTAGGGCTAATATTTATAGTTGCTAAAAACTGACAAAATAATTAGTTTTAAATTTCTAAAAAACCCTCAAAATAGTTACTAAAAATGAGTAAATAGTTGCTAAAAAGTTCCGAATTTAGGGGTGTAAAATCGTAAAATTTTGCCAAAAAAGGTAACAAAATTAAGTCAAATCAGTATTGAGATAAATAATTTTTAAAATCACAAATTCATGTCAAAAATAAATAAATAAATTTGGAGATGAATTTTTGAGAAATTTTTCATTTCTTAGGGGTGCATTTTTGAAAAAAATTTGAGTCGATTCTTAGGGGGTGTATTTGAAAATTTTCAAAAAGTTCATCCTTAGGGGTGTATTTTTCCTTTTTCTTGCATTTTTGTTAACAAATTTTGGGCAAAACGCCAAAATAGTTGAAAATAGTTTTTTTCAAAAATTTTATAGTTTTTTAGTTGCTAAAAATAAAAAACTAGAAAATAGTTGCTAATAACTCGAAAAGTAGCTTAACAACAGCCGAAAAAAACATGTTTTTCGTGCATTTCAGGCTGCGGGGAGCTCAGGAAAAAAATAGTGAAAAAACTATAAATATTAGCCCTAATCATAATATTTACACATTATGAGAATTTTATATAAATATTATAACCAATATTTTAATTAAATGATTATTTTTAAAATATTTTATGTTAATTTTTTTATTAGTTAATTTAAATTTTTGCAAAATATTTTTCACCTTTTTTCTCAATTTAAACAGTATTTGTACACGGTAAGCTGTGCCCGAAACGCTTTGTCTTGTTGCATTGATAATTTTAACAATATCCAGCAAATGCATGTCCCCGGCAGACCGATCAGAATTCAATTTGTGGGTCGCAATTTCGGAAATTTCTGTGATTAAACAAATTTTTGAGTTCGACGTCATTTGTTGAAAAATACACCACGCTCCTTGCCCCTTATTTTTAAGTTTGTTTTTTCGAAAATTGCAATGATTTTCTGGTATTTTACTTGAGCATATTTTCAACAAAATTCTCAATTGATA
>SIJG01000070.1:543595-544924 GCA_023374025.1 Heterodera schachtii | reverse complement strand
TCAACGAGGGAGGCGATTCCCTTCGATCGCGCAGAAATATTCACTGAATGCAAAGTGAAGTGCCCCGCTGGCACCACGACTTTCCGGCTAAAGGGAGAGCTGATTTTCCTCCCTAAGGAGCAGCAATTCGGATTTAATCGGGGGATTCGATCAAAGGGAGGGGGAAAACGACGATAAACAGCATAATTTTGGGCGTCATTTTCAATTGACCCGCCCCTCCCCCCAAGGAAAGGGGGCACTCCCCCTTCATTCATCTCCGCACAACATTCAGTGGCCGCACAATTCGCCACCATCAATTGGGAGATTCTCCCATCTTTTCTCATCCACCTTTTCTTCTGGCACATCCCCAACTGATTTGTCTTCCCAATCTTCAGGAATGGCAAAAGCGGCTAACCGGAAACGAAATGAGCGCCGAATTCGGGCCGTACAAGACTTGGCACGGCACCTCAACCACCGAATGAACCGCCACCGCCGTTGGCAGCGCGACGGCAAACGGGACCCATCGGAGGAGCGGCACATCCGAATGACCGCCGAACGTTATGCGGATCAGCTCTCTCGCCTGGGGGATGACCACATTCACCGACTGCAGCACCAATTCCCGCAACTCCCCAACCCCCGCCGGCGTCGGTCAGAGGTGGGGGGCAATCTGAAAGGGGGAAAGTCCCAGCCAAAATTGGCATCAATGGTGGTACGCCCGCCCCAGGGAGAGTTGCTCCCTTCAAAGGATGTCGGCGGCGCAGCACCGGGAGCATCGAACTCCCATGGCCGAAACGAGAACGAAGAGGAAGGCCGGGAGAAGGCCGAGAAGGAAAGAGGCAGCCGCCCGCGGGTGCTCCCTCCGCCGGGGGACAGTGTTGGAAAATTGTTGGAGAAAGAGGCGAAAGCTCGGGCCGAAGTGGCCGAGCTCGAAGCACGGGCAAAGAAGGCAAAAATGGAGAGGGAGGAGGAGGAACAGAAACTGAAATCGGCGAAGGAAGCGCGCCTTCGGGACTTGGAAACCCAAGCCGACGACTTGCGCCAAATGTTGGGCGATGCGAGCTGGCCGTGGTCGAGAGGCGAAGACGGGAAAAATGGGGAGGCGGTGGCTCCCCGCGCTGGGAAAGCGGTGGCCATGCCAGCAGTGCCGATGGAGGACGATGGAGTGTCACTTGCCGATTCGGAAATGGAGGTGGTGCCGGCCGGGGGCAGTGTCGCAAGAAGCGACGAGATGCCCAAAAAGGGCGGGAGGTCTGCTCCCGCCAAAGGAGGAGGCCATTCATGGGAAGGTTTCCTAGTGTTCGGAGTGGACGATGGAAAGCCCCGGGAACTGTCACGGGAGGAAGAGGACTA
>SIJG01000070.1:488595-538595 GCA_023374025.1 Heterodera schachtii | reverse complement strand
ACGAACGTTTCCCGATCCTTGCTCGCTCTAGCCAATGATAACTTCGAACCTGATCAAGCTCTGGCAAATTCGCGACTCGACCACCCATAGGTTTACCCTTCCAAGCGGTCAGGCGCCGTTCGTCATTCGCAGAACGAATAATCTTCACGACTGCCCTTGCGCTCCGGGTTGGTTCCGTAGAGACTACTTCACCTACCCGGATCCCTGGAGAGGCACCTTGGTTTATGTCGGTCACTCGTTGGGCGGAATCTTCCGAGAGGAGAGCATATCGATCGAGCACCATACGGGCCCCTTTGGATATGCTATCTTTCACACCGCTTCTGGCTCTCCTACTTAAGGTTCCGAAGAGTTCACGAGCCAACTCCAACTCGGGCTTACATTGTACGTATGCCCAACAGTATATGATAGACTCAACCAAAGTGTCTTCAATCGACACCAGGCCCAATCCACCCAACTGTGGTCGGAGGTACAGGCGATCAGCGTTACAGTGCTTAAACCGCCATCCAGGCTCATCACTCACTCTTTCCCGTAAGAGGCCACGGACACGCGTGTCAAAATCTTGGGCACTTGCTAGGACGCTTCCCCAGCTAGGCCCGCCAGCGATTACATTGAGGAATAGATACCTCGCTACTGGGGCCACCGTCACCCTGATGGCTTTTCTAAGCTCACCAAATGTCGGTTCCGATCGTAACAAGGACCTCACTCGATCATTCATCTTGGCACAGACTCTTTCCCACGCATCCTCAAAAACGATGTCTATCCTCTCTTCGACTCCAAGGTACTTATAAGTATCGTGGGCTCCGAGGGTCGGAATCTCTTTCCCTGACGCCTCGCCGGCCGCTTCACAGGTACTCACTAAGGCGCATTTCCTCTTATTAACCTTCAACCCTACGGCTGAGGCGGTCCGCTCCATAGTTACTAGCATCCGGTTTAAGGACTCTTCACTCGGTGCGAACCCTTTGAAATCATCCATATAGAACAAGGTGGTTCTGCCGTTGCATCACACCTCGTCCCGGTATGGAAACTTCAAAGTCAAAGAGTTTTCTCACTGCAGACGAAACAGCGGCCACTGAGAGGCAGAAGAGTAGCGGACTCAACGTGTCTCCCTGTAGCACACCATTCTTCACTAACAGCGCTGCGCTCTTCCGTACTTCCCCGTTCCTGAACACTTCGTACCTTACACACCAACTTCTCATAAGCGCCCCGACTAAGCTTCGGACACGCTTATGAACTCTGGCCACCTTAAGGGCATGTCTTAGCCAAGGTTGACTGACTGAGTCAAACGCTTTTGCAAAATCCACGAATCCTACATAAAGCGGGATCCCGGATGCCTTCGCATACGACGTTATTACTCTGTCTATCACCATAGCGTGGGTACAACCCCAGGTGCCAGCCACCATAGCTCGCTGTTCCGAAGGCAAAATTGAGTGCTTGGTCAGGTGGTCCGATATCCATGCCGTTACCATCCCAGTTACTAGCTTATATTGTGTATTTAAACACGCTATGGGTCGGTAATTGGCCGGGTCCATCGGATCTCCCCCTTTCGGAAGGAGTACCACCCTTCCTCTGGGGCCTTATGCTCGTCTCGCGGTTTAGAGCTAAACCACGGTTAACGGCGTTAACCGTTGTTAAGAATCCTTAACCGGTATGCTCGTCCTTCCCTTTTTAACCGTGGTTAAGGCTAAACCACGGTTGAGTTAACCGTGGTTTACTACCTCCTTAACCACGGTTAACGCACGTTAACCGTGGTTTATTTCCAACCGGTATGCTCATCTAACCGTGGTTTAATATTTCTTAAGAAATCTTAACCACAACTCGAGTTGTGGTTAAAGTAAATTTATTTAGTAATTTAAATTGTAAAATAAAAAAATAATTTTTTTCTAAGGTAATTTTACATGCATAAAAAGAATATGACTTTTGTTTTTGTTTCTGATATATATTATTGACGGATTAGTTTAATTTCATTAAGAAATGTGCACNAAATTGCACTAAAATCCCCCAAATATGCCCTAAAAACCGGAAAAAATGCCCAAATATGCACTAAAACATGCTTTAAAAATTACCAAAAATGGCTTTTAACCCTCAAAAAATGCCAAAATTGTGTATAAATTAAGAATTGCTTTTGAAAAGACCAAAACAAGGGCTAAGGAGCATTTTTTAGACAATTGCAAAAATAGTGAATTTCTAAATTTTTGAATTTTTATTATATGCTAAAACAAAATTACTTTTTTTATATAAATAATTTTTTTCCTAAAGTTCTTACAGAAAATTAAAATTTTTTCGATCTTTAAGGGTGTATTTTTAAAAAATTTCCCAAAAAGTCGATCCTTAGGGGAGTATTTTTCGCTTTTTTCGCATTTTTCTTGTGAAAATTGGCCAAAAATGACCGAAATATGCTCTAAAAGTCCAAAAATGGCAAAATATGCATTTATTCTCGAAAACCCCCAAAATATGCTTTTATATGCACTAAACCTTCACCAATTCAAAATTTTAACGTAGAAATGCTATTTTTGTGCCCCTTTCTTCATAGCATATGCGCAGAAAAATATGCAAAATCATACAAATTATAACCCTATTTATAAGCGATTGAAAAAATGTAAAAATTCACTTAAATGAGAAAAAATCTTACAAAATATCATTTTTCATAATTTAAAATTAATAAACAGCAGAAGTGAAAAAGCATTAATATATAAGAGAAATATATTGAAAAGGAATAAAAAACCAAGAAAATAGCAAAATGTATAAAAAATAATTTGTTTTATTGAAAATAAACAAAATTCCTCCGATAAACCCTAAAAATACAAAAATACGAATTCAATCCAATTTTATGAGACCAACAAATAGAATAATAGTCATTTGATTAATTAATTCAAAAAATAAAATAAATTCCTAATATTAATATATTTTAAATTTTTTCAAATAAAATCATGTTAAAAGGGGAAATTCATTTTACATAAAAAAACGAAAAAATTAACTGGCTAAAAAGAGTGATCTGACCAAGTTGATGCAAAAGAAATGTGTGTTTTGCTAACACACAAACAAGATAAATTTATTAAATGAATAAAGAATAAAATTAGAATCACAAAATAATAATAAAATAACGACGGAGTCAAATTAGAGAGTCCGAAAATAAACACCGAAATGCAAAATAACACAAAAGACAAAGAAAGGTCGATGGGAGTTGACCCATCAACAAATAATTAATCAATAAAAGTAATCGTTTCGAAACTTAATATAATTAAATATCTTCACATCCAACATCTCCCTCTTTTGGAAAGACCGTTCATGGCAATTAGCCGGGCGAATAGCGAATTGGCTTCTTGCGCTGTCGCTGAGGACGAGGAGATTTGACGGGTTCGGGTGTGTGGTCACGGACAGGAGTTTGATCACGGACAGGTGCCTGATCAATTTGAATTGGCGCCATTGGATGAATTGGTTGTTGCGGAGCGGCCTGGTTCTGATCGGAAGAAATCTTACTTGAAATGTAAGGGGAAAATGAACGCATTTGATTGACATGACGCGTTACGGTAATTCCAAGGATTGGAATTTCGACTTTCCAAATCAAGCCACTACCACTTACAATTTTACCTTCCAACCATGATGGCTTACCATTCCTGCCATAATTCAAGACTAAGACTGAGTCTCCTGAATTGAATGAACGGCTTTTTGTGCCATGATGATGGTTGTACTGCTGTGACATTTTCGCTTGGTACTGTCCACGTCTGTTGTCGTTCTCATTCGGTGCGTGCTGTTTTGGTTCAAGCATTGACAATGGCGTGCGGAGTGTTCTTCCCAAAAACAATTCTGCGGGGGAAAAACCATTCAAAATTGGACTCGGCGAGGACCGGTACGCAAACAAAAATTCCGAAATCGATTGCTGATTTTTGGATTTTGAGTTTTTCTTGGCCTGCCGTTTGAAAGTGTCCACCATCCGCTCGGCTTGTCCATTGCAGTGCGGCTGATACGGCGGAGAGAACTTGTGCTTAATGCCTTTAAGCCTGCAAAAGTCCTTAAATTCATGGGAAGGTAAATGGTGGTCCGTTGTCAGATACAATTTCTTTTGGAGCACCATACCGGTGAAATACCAAATTTAAAGCTTCGATTGTGCCTTTGGCTGTTGTTGTGCGCATCTGCATCACTTCAGGCCATTTGGAAAGTGCATCCACGAGGATGAGATAAATGTTTCCATCGGCACACGGGCCTGCAAAATCAATATGGACACGTCCAAAAACTTCACCAGGGATTGGCCATGGTCGAAGTGGCGCTTTCGGCGGCATTTTGGCGGCGAATTGGCATTCCGCACAATGCTTTACCATTGCCTCAATGTCAGTGTCAAGACCGGGCCAAAAGACATGGTTGCGAGCCAGCGCCTTCATTCGCACAATGCCAGGATGAGCAAAGTGCAACGTCTTCAGTACACGTTGACGAAGCGGCGCAGGAACAATGACTCGGTTTCCTGTCAAAATTGAACCGCCCACGAGGGTGAGCGTGTCACGTCTCGAATAGAAAGGCATTAATTCATTAGCTGGGCATTTGTTTGGCCACCCGGAACGTACGAATTGTGCCACCTGCTGCAACAAATCGTCCGAAGTCGTCAGTTCGCTCACTTCTTTTGCATCGACTGGCAGCTGCTCCAAGTTGACGAGGAGAGCATATTCGACTTCTTCCATGCTGTCCAAGTCGTTGTCCGATGTGTGGGCGACAATCACTTCTTCGTCTGTCCGGTGCTCAAAAATCAGTCGAGACAAAACGTCGGCCTGTCCAAAATTTGCAGATTTAACATATTTTATTGTAAAATCATAATTGGACAAAATTAGGGCCCAACGCTGTAATCGGGAAGCCGTGTAAATCGGGATCCCATTTTTATTACCAAAAATAGCCAAGAGAGGCTTATGATCCGTTAACAGAGTAAAATTACGACCGTATATCATCCTGTGAAATTTTTGAACCGCGAAGATCAAAGACAACGCTTCACGTTCAATTTGGGCGTAATTCCGTTCAGCGGGAGTGAGCGTTCGGCTGGCGTGCTCGATGACGCGCTCCACTCCGTTTGGAAACACATGGCTGATCGTGGCTCCGATTCCACTTTGGCTGGCATCCGCAGCGACGATGATCGGCAAACTCGGATCATACTGCGTCAGCAACAAATCCGATTGAAGAACCTGTTTTGCCTGATCAAAAGCCTTTTGCTGATCAGGACCCCAAAACCAAGGAGTGTCCTTCTTCAAAAGCAGATCCAAAGGTGCACGCAAATCGCGCATTTCCTTGACAAACCGACCGTAATAGTTGAGCGCACCCAGGAAGGAGCGCAAAGTGCCAATGTCATGCGGTGACGGCATATTACGGATGGCATCGGATCGAGCGGGATCGGGCTTCAGACCATCGGACGAGACAACATGTCCGAGAAACTTCAACTCAGCCTTCAAAAAGTGGCACTTGTCCAATTGAACTCGGAATCCATAATCCTGAATTCGGGAAAAGAGTTCAATGAGAGCAGAAACATGCTGCGAATGATCGGCCGAAGCAATGACGATGTCGTCCAAATAGGCAAACACGCCTGGAATACCCGACGTCAATTGGTCCATCGCTTTCTGAAAAATAGACGGGGCCGATTTTATGCCAAAAGGAAGACGCTGATATTGAAAAAGTCCGCGGTGCGTGTTGATGCCGACTAACTGCTTTGAACTTTCGTCCAGTTCCACCTGCAGGTACGCATCACGCAAATCCAACTGTGAAAACACTTTGGCTCCACGCAGAGCATGAAAAATGTCTTCGGTCCGCGGAAGGGGATGCCTGTTCAACTCCAGCGCATCGTTTAGTCCAGTTGAAAAGTCAATGCAAATCCGCACTGTACCACTTTTCTTACGAACTGCCAAAACGGGTGCTGCCCAGCGCGAAAAATCAATGGGCTTCAGCACTCCCGAGTCCAAAAGTCGGTCCAATTCTTCGTCGACTGCTGCTTGGACTCCATGTGGCACAGGTCGCGCACGGCAGAACACTGGCTTCACATTTTGCTTCAAATGCAGCGTTGCCTTCGTCTTCACACAATGTCCGAGGCCAGGTTGAAACACCTTCGGGAAGGAAGCCTTGATTTGCCCCTCCAACTTGACCGGATCATTTGTTGGTTGCACACTGTTGACGATGAGCGACTGCTGCTCCAAAGTCGTGGCAATTGGCTGTTGGGTGGCACGCTCGAAGGGAATGATACAATCCAATCCCATGATGCTCGGCGCTTCGGTGTCTGCCACTGAAAGTTCAAGTCGCTTCGTGACTCCTCTGAACAGAACGTCACACTTAAAACTTCCTAACAGCTTCAATTTGTGGCCCGAAAAGGAACCCACTAATTTACCAACTTTTTCCAACCTCGGTTCGCCCAAACTTTGCCAAACCGGAAGCTGTATGATCGACAAATGTGAACACGAATCGGCTGCAAGTTTGATCTGGTGGCCATTGACTTCTAATGGAATCCAAATCCATTCTTTGGTCGCACCATTGATACTGAACGTCGAGGACACGACGTGTGATTGAACGCGTGGATGAGCTGAATTTGGGCAAATATTTCTCGTGTGCCCTAGCTTTCCACATCCAAAACATTTCACGTCCACAGGGTAGAAACAATCTCGCACAGCGTGTGGTTGACCACACCGCTTACACTTTTGATTAACTGGTGCCTGAGAATGTTGGAATTTGCCTGTAAATGTTTTGGTAGCATTTGAATTTCCCGAATTTTGTTGCCTAGGACGAAAATTGTTGGGTTTGGAATGCTTTTTCGAAGACCCATCCCCCAGTTTTTGTGGTCGGGTTGAAATTGCGTGGACTTGGCCTGGATTTGCGAGCGCAGCGGACGAATTTTTGAGCGACAGGATGGCGCGGCACTCTTCAAGAAGCTTTTCCAGCTTAATGTCCTGAGGCGGCGTTGCAGGCTCTCGCTTTTTCCAACTGCCGGAGGCACTCCTGCCTCAAGTCCTTATGTGCGTCTGTCAAACCTGACATGAAGATCATGCACTTGACTTCTTCTTTCGACAGCGTCATTTCGGCTCGCTCGCAACGGGCGTTGACAATCGCACCGAAGTCCAGCACATTTTGAGTCGGCGCACATGCCAGCTGAAAGCACTCAAAACGGCGCACAAAAATGGATTTTGTGTCTGAAAACAAAGTTTTCAGTTTGCCGATGCATTCCTGGAAAGTCAAATCTGACGCTTTTCCTGGAAGGATTTGTTGTTCAAAACGAATATAATCCGGTGGTGACAACTTTCCCAAAACCAACCGCACTTTCATGTCGTCGTCCAGCACTTGACCATCCTTCTCAATGAAGGGACCGAAGCGTTCGTACCACAAGGCAAACGTTGAATCGGCTTCGGGGTCATATTCGAAATCGGGAATTTGACCATTGATTTTAGAAAATAGGTCAGAATTGTTGGAAGGCACATTTTTGGACAATATCGTTGATAACAAATCGGCGAATTGTTTTTGTTGTGCATCCAAAATAGCTTTTAGCTCCTCCTTTGTCGTCATTTTACCAGATCAGACAGAAGATGAATGATAGGTGAGACAAAGATAAAGTTTAAAAGCTTTGCCACTAGCAAAATTTGGCAAAAACCGAATCCACACTTAGCTTTGCTCAGTCAAAATACTGAGAAACTCTTCGGGCTACGACAGATGGGGAATAACTTGTTTGTTATGGGTTATGTGAGGGGGCCCTCAGAGTCGCTTTTTCGTTGAATTCCCGGTTAAGCTCAAAAATGCACGGGCGTCGCCAGTTGTTGTGTTTTGCTAACACACAAACAAGATAAATTTATTAAATGAATAAAGAATAAAATTAGAGAGTCCGAAAATAAAACACCGAAATGCAAAATAACACGAATGACACAAATGACAAAGAAAGGTCGATGGGAGTTGACCCATCAACAAATAACTAATCAATAAAAGTAATCGTGTCGATACTTAATATAATTAAATATCTTCACATCCAACAAGAAAGACTTTTGATCAGCATCAAAATTTACCTTAGAATTAATTTTTTCAGAATTTTTGGGTGACCGGAAAGCTATTGCATCTTAAATTATAAAAAAACTAAAAATGAAAATTTTTAAAACAGTAGGAATTAACACCACAAGAAAATAAAAAAATTTACAAAATGCTTAATAATTTAAAGTACAAGGAACTAAATTTAACTCAAAATAAGCAGAACTAATATTAAAAGAAGTGATGAAAAAAAGCATTAAAAACTGAAATTAACAATTTTTTAAAAAATAATAGCAACTATAATTTTATAATTAAATATATATGCAAATGAAAATTTATTGAAAAGAAAAATCATTCAAACCACGGAACATGGGACTTAAAATGAAATAGAAACAAAGAAAGAATAAATTTAAAAAAATACAACAAAATGTAATTATAAAATTGTAAAATCTATCAACAACAAACATTAACTTTTCAATTAAACATTAAATTTTTATAAATTTTAACTGTATGCTTTAAAAAACCAATCGCCAGGGGTTATCTAATAGTCCGAGGAACCATGAAGAATAAATCATGAAAATAGATTCAAATTAAACAAATCTAATTTATTAAAATAAAATGTTCATTAACAATTTTAAACAAAAATTAATTAATTTTTAAATTTAAAATAAAATAAAATCAGCAATGCTCATTGGTCGTTTCGTAAAATCCGGCATTTTAGCGAATTTTTCGACAAAACATGGCATAACTTTGCATAAAGCAACCGAATTTTACATACTTTGGTATCATTCGATAGCCAAGCTTTCTATTAGCCTGCAAAATTTCATAAAATTTGGTCAATTTTAGAAAAGTTATATGAAAATAATTATTGATTCTGTCACAACTCATATTAAATTTGATAAATTTGTTTGAAATTAACCAAGCTTATAGAGAAAAAGCTTAGCTATCGAATGATACGAAGTATGTAAAATTTGATTGCCTTTAACCAAAGTTATGCCATGTTTTGTCGAAAAATTTGTTAAAATGGCATTTTACGAAACGACCCAGCACGCTTGCTAATCATTTGTTAAATTTTTTTATTCTACGGTGGAAACTCTCGTGCACGGGACTATGTTTGGATGCAAAGTAAAAAACATATATAGGAACCGGAGTTTTCATCTTAGCGCCATTTTTCATTCTGACCGTTTGCCAATAAAATATTTATGCGTTATTATGCTTTTTGAAAAATTTTGATTTTTCTATCTAAAAAATTATTAAAAATAAAATTTTATTTAAGAAAATGAATCTTTGCAGATATTTCGCCATTTTTTTTAGTTAATTTTTGAAATAAATAAAATTTAAATATCCTTAGGTTATAAATTATTGAGATAAATCACAGTAAATAACACTATACTTTAATTATTGATAAATGACTCTTCTCAACAAGTGGATAACAATGTAATTACCGTGGGTTCAGACTTCTTAATTCTAAAAGGATTAACAAAGAAAACCCAGAACAACTAAACATATAAATATAATTATAAGACGAATAGATATTGATTCGCTTCAATTATTTGACAACTTCGAGAGAATACCAAAATTTTAAGATTTAATATAAAAAGCAATAAAAATTATAATCAAAATAAAAAAGTAATAATATAAAAATATTTGCAAACTAAAGATAAATAAAATAAAATAAATATCAACAGAATCAACAACTTATAAAGTACTGGTACAACGGTCCGGGAATTACGGTAACTCATTGCACAGTGCCTGTACAATTTGAAAATAAAAAATAACTTTCAATTTTTCGTATTGTTGATAATAAAACAAATAATGGAAATGAGTTTTATAATAAGACAATTGAAAAAATATTATCGAATAAATATAAATTATAACAATTAAATTATCAAATATGGACTACTAGTACTTATTGTATTTCTAAATTCAACTTAAAAATAAATTCAAGATGAAAACAGTTAAGTCGTTAACCAAGACTACTAAAAACCAACTACGTTTTTTTTGCTAATTATTTTAAAATTTAATTTTTGTTTTAAAAGCTCAAATCTATCGTGAAGAATGGTGAATATAATAACTTTTTTATTTTTTAATTTTGAAAAATTTTTGATAAAACAATCATTTTTAAATTATAGAATATTAATTTCGTTGTTCATACATTTTAATAACATTAAAATTTTAAAAGGCAAGAAAATATAATTAATACCCAACAGATAAAATACATTTATTAATAAGGAAAGGGCCAGTCATTACATCTGACCCGAACACCGAAACTTACCATGAAAATAAAAATAAATAATACTCTAAATAAATTAACATAATTTATATTGATAAAATAATAATAATGAATGAAAAGGTCCCAATATTTTATCAAACACCGTGTTTGTTCTCTCACTTAGCAGTGCATATCTTTTATTCTCTATTTCTCTCTCTTTATGCACTCTCTTCTTATTGTTAATCAATTTCCTTTCTCCCTATTCATTGACTGTTACTTAAGCCCTGTCCATTCCCTTTCTTTTGGCATTCGTCTATTCTTTCACTTTTTGTGCATTTTCCTCCGACCAATTTCTGCTGCTGTTTTTCTCCAATAAAATATTTGCAAATTCACCGTCCACAATTTATTCAATTTATTTTATTTGTTGTAAATACACAACAAATTTGGCGCAGTCAGCCGAAACGAATTCAGCGACATCGCAAGCCAAACGACGGCAAATTCTTCAGCCTAATTTGGCAAATAAAGCCTGGGTGGCTCATCAATTTCTTCATAAAAACCAAACTCTCGTGTTGAGTGCGGTTCCGCTGGGCGCGGTTTAACATCAACTAAAAACTGATCACTCGGGTAGTGTGAGGTTCCGCTGTGTGCGGTTTTCAACATTTCACCATGGACGCAAAGCAAATGCAGGACTTTTTGGATGCTATGAAGGCACTTGCCTCATCTGTGCAGCAACAACAGCAAAACGTCCAAGCAAATTCGTCCAATTCAGCAAATTTAGCCTCTTCCATCGACGCCCGACTGGACAAATTCAATTATGACCCCGAAACAGGGCATATTTTTGAGGCATGGCTAAAACGCTATGGCCAAATTATTATTCAGGATGGAAAGGATTTGCAAGACAAATCCAAAGTTCAGTTATTGATTGGAAAGCTTGGCGAACAGGAGTACAAACACTACACCGACAGTGTCGCTCCAAAAACGCCCGCAGATTTCGACTGGTCCACCACAACCACAAAACTCAAACAAATTTTCGGAGAAACTCGTTCACTATTTCTCCGCAGATTTGACTGTTTTCAAATCAGACAAAGTGCACATCAGGACATCAGCGCATTAATTGCGCAAATCAATTCGTCTTGTGAAAATGCCGATTTGGCATTGACAAAAGACGAACTAAAATGCATGATCCTAATCATCGCACTTCGCGACGAGTTTTCGGATTTGCGTCAAAAATGTCTCCAGCGCATGGAAGATGCACGATCCAACAACAAAACCGTCACATTGCACGAATTGGGAGAAGAGTGTAAGAAGTACCAAATTCTTAAAGAAAGCGCCCTTTCACTCAACTCTAATCAATTCAACACAAACGCAATTCGTGCAAAACCGCAACAACTGAAGGAAAAATCTGCATCTAAATTCCAGCAAAATTTCCATCCAAAGCCAAAAACGTCGGCTCCGATCAATTATGGCAACAAATCGGAACTGCCGACACGCCCATGCCCATCATGCGGCGGGAAAAATCATTGGCGAACGGACTGTTGGTTCAAAGATGCCCACTGCAACAACTGTGGGCGTACTGGTCATATTTCAAAGGCATGTAAAAGCCGGCCAACAAAACGGAGTAACTTCGTGGCCGCCAATTCCAACAACAATGCACAAATTCAAACGGTCCGCATTCACACACAATGCTTGGCCGTCAATGGTGTCAGCAACAAATGGTGGAGAATTACTGTTGAAATCAACGGCATCAAACACCAATTCAATGTGGACAGTGGAGCCCAAATCACGCTCATTTCAACACTCACATGGGAAAAATTGGGCAAGCCACAACTCAGCAATACTTCCGTCCGCGTTAAAAATTGCAATGAGAAATCATTTTCGCTTGAAGGCGCATTCAAATGCCAGGTCTCATACCTTGGCCGACCACCGATGGAATTGACGGTTTATGTCAGCAGCCAAATCCAACATGATTTGCTGGGAATTCCATGGATTGAAGCGCTAGAAATCATTCCAAAGGAAATTATGTTCCCAAACGAACTGACGACCATCAACACAATTCCAGCCGAGAAAACAATGGCAAAAATTTCTGATGCTGTATCACTGATCACGGCACTCAAATCACAATTTTCAAATGTTTTTGATCCAGAATTGGGACACTGCACCAAATTCAAGGCGCACCTTATTCTCAAAAAGGACGCAAGGCCAATTTTCTGCAAGGCCAGGCCGATCCCTCATGGAGCCTTGGACGCAGTTAATGAAGAAATAAATCGCCTGCTCGAAATTGGTGCCATAAAACCAATTGAATTCAGCCATTGGGCGGCGCCAATTCTGGCCGTAAAGAAAAAGAACGGAAAAACTCGCGTTTGTATTGATTTTTCAACGGGATTAAATGACGCTCTCGAACTGCACCGTCACCCGCTGCCACGTCCGGAGGACATCTTTAACGCGATCGCCGGATCAAAATTCTTTTCGCGGCTCGATCTACGTGATGCCTACCTCCAACTCGAATTGTCGGAAGAGTCCAAAAATCTCTGTGTGATCAACACGCACCAAGGACTTTTCCAGTGTCAACGTTTGCCATTCGGTGTAAAATCAGCACCTTCAATTTTTCAAAGTCTTATGGACAAAATAATTGCGCCAATTCCTGGTGCCTTTGTCTACTTGGACGACGTAATAATTGGCAACCAAACATTGGAAGAGCACATCAAAACTATTTTTAAAGTTTTCAACAAAATTCGAGAGTACGGACTCCGCATTCAATTAGAAAAATGCAGTTTTATGGAATCACAGACAATTTTCCTCGGCCATACAATTTCCGAAAAGGGAATTCAACCGGATCCATCAAGGTCCGAGGCCATTAAACAGATGCCGGCACCACACGACAAGTCGACACTCCGATCATTTCTTGGAGCACTGACATATTACGGCAAATTCATCAAAGAAATGCGAGAGCTACGAAGCCCGCTGGATGAACTGCTGAAAAAGGAAGTAAAATGGGAATGGAGTCAACCACAACAAGAGGCATTTGAAAAAGCAAAAGGGATTATGCTGTCCGACCTCCTTTTGACCCATTACAACCCAAATTTGCCGATAATTGTTGCAGCCGACGCATCAAAGGACGGAATCGGCGCAACGATTAGCCACATATTGGCAGACAAATCAGAGCGTGTCGTTGAACACGCATCGTGCACATTCACAGCGGCACAAAAGAACTATAGCCAAATTGAAAAGGAAGCACTTGGTTTGGTGTTTGCAGTTCAGAAATTTCACCGAATGCTATATGGTCGAAAATTCACACTGCTTACCGATCACAAACCCCTTCTGGCTATTTTTGGATCAAAGAAAGGAATTCCAATTTATTCTGCCAGCCGACTTCAACGGTGGGCACTGATCCTTTCAAATTATGAGTTCGACATTCGCTATGTGAACACAACCGCATTTGGAAATGTTGACGTTTTGTCCAGACTCATCGCCAATTACCCACGGCCAAATGAGGACATTTTAATCGCCAACATTTGCAATAAAACCGAATGTTTTGTCAATTTGGTTTTCAAGGCAAAAACTGATCAATTGCCAATCACTGCATCTGAAGTAGCCGAAAACACATCAAAGGACCAAATTTTGCAACAAATTCGACAATTCAACACGAATGGCTGGCCGCAAAAATGTGAAAATAATGATTTGGCACCATTTTTCCCAAAACGTGATCAAATCACGGAAATTGATGGATGCCTCATTTATGGCGACAGAATTATAATTCCCGCGGCACTTCGCGAGCGCATCCTCAAATCGCTTCATTTCGCTCATCCCGGAATTGTTAGAATGAAAGCCATCGCCAAAAATCACGTTTATTGGCCAAAAATCGACAGTGACATCGAAAAGGCTGTTCGACAATGTGATGATTGTCAAAGTGCAGCTAAAAACCCAACCAAAGTGCCAATTCAGCCATGGAAAGCGGCCACTGAAGTCTTCGAACGGGTCCACATTGATTTTGCTGGGCCTTGCGAAGACGGAAACACTTATTTGATTTTTGTGGACGCCTATTCAAAATGGCCGGAAGTTTGGAAAATGAATCGAACGACGAGTCAAATTACAATTTCAGTGCTCAAATCAATTGTCAACAGATTAGGCATTCCGAAAGAAATCGTATCCGACAATGGCACGCAATTCCGATCGGCCGAATTTAAGGAATTTTGTGAGGAATTCGGAATTCGCCATACTTTCACTCCTCCGTATCATCCAATGTCAAACGGAGCGGCGGAGAGATTCGTCGACATCTTAAAAAGGGCTATGAAAAAGTCCCGAAAAGAAGGAAAGGATTGGGCAGAAAAAGCACTTTTGGCATATCGGACAACGCCAAGTGCAGCCCTTGATGGACATTCGCCCGACGAATTGTTCCTTGGACGACGACTCCGGACGAAACTCTCACTCATTCATCCGCCAAATCAAAAATCAAAACCAATTGATTTGAAAAATTTTCAAAATTCAAGAAAAATTTACACCCGAAAAATGGAACACCAATTCAATTCCAAACACGGAACAAAAACGACGAATTTCCAAGCGGGAGAACCCATCTATTTTTGGAATTTTAAGGACAACAAAAGTGTTTGGCTGCCAGGAAAGGTCATTGAAAGAGTTGAGAATTCTCCGACCTACCGAGTTTTTGCACCATCACTCGGCCGAGCAGTACACCGACACGCCAACCAACTCCGTCGTCGTTTTCCCGTCGAATTGAATTTTGAATCTGATCAGACCATAAATCCCACAAATCCGGGTCAATCACCATTAAGGCGCGCCAATGCCGAGCCTCAACAAGATGCGCAGAAGCAAATCCGCCGATCATCGAGAACTAAGGATGCACCACAAATTTTGGACATGGACCCATCAAAAGCCAAATACGGCTTAATCCGGGCTTGACATTTCGACTCTGAGAAGGAAGTCCGCTTAAGAAGGGAGGTGTTAGGTGTGACCAAAGAACACCGTGTTTGTTCTCTCACTTAGCAGTGCATATCTTTTATTCTCTATTTCTCTCTCTTTCTATGCACTCTCTTCTTATTGTTAATCAATTCCTTTTCTCCCCATTCATTGACTGTTACTTAAGCCCTGTCCATTCCCTTCTCTTGGCATTCGTCTATTCATTCACTATTATTGTGTATTTCTCCTCCGACCATTTTCTGCTGTTTTCTCCAATAAAATATTTGCAAATTCACCGTCCACAATTTATATTTTTATTTGTTGTAAATACACAACAATATTTAATTGTGACTTCCCGGGTGAAGAATGAGCGATAGGGGGTGACCTCAGTCACCTCCTCAGGGGTAAAATGAGGGAAGGGGAAAGGCATTCAACCACCACGAGAAGAGCACAAGTGACCTCAGCCACCTCCTCAGGGGAAGAATGAAAAAGGGGGAAGGCATTCTACCACCACACGAGAAGGCGGGGAGGTCTGCATGTGCAAGCACAAGTGACCTCAGCCACCAACCCAGGTGAGTAGAATGAGGGAGGGGGATGGGCAGTCCTTCACCCGGGAAGTCAGGGAGGTGTCTACAGCCCACACAATTTTCAAAATAAAATATTCCATTCCATGTTTAGACCAATTCAGTAGCCCCCACCGCTACTTTTGTTCAAATTATGGTAGTCCCCTCCCAATAGTTGACCGGGTTACGGTAGTCTCCTAGCCCACAATAGTCGTCCGGATTACGGTAATCCCCCTGCCCAGTTTTTATAATTGAGGTAAACCCCCACCAGAAATTAATTATTTAATTTTAAAATTAATTTTAATAAAGTTTAAATTATTTAATTTCTCATGAGTAAAATTCCAAAAAAAAAAAAGTGCCAGAATGGCGATCACTTTTTTCCCGAATAACGGTAGCCCTTAAACTTTTTTTTTCAGGGTTACGGTAATCCATTTTAATATTTCAGTGTGGTTCAGGAATGAAATTCAAAAAAAAAAATGCCAGAATGGTGATCATTTTTTAGCCCCCCCTAAACTCTTTTTTTTCATGGAACGGTATCCTCCTTTCCCCACCTGAACTTCATGACGATAACTGGGGCCTATACTATTTATGCATTTGTTCTTTAATTAATTAATTTAATTAAAATAATTAATATTAATCCGTGCAACTTAAAAAATATATATTAAAAAAGAAATGAAATAAATGGCGAACGCCTCCCTTCCACACCATTATAATCAATGGAAAGGCATTATTGGAACATTATCCCTTCCCCCCCCCCCTCCGTCCACCTCTTTCCTTACTTTGTTTTCGCTTCTTCCCTCAACCGTCTGCTTCCCCCCCCCCCCCCCCCCCCGGGCATTCCCCAAACTGACGCCATATTCAACGTCAAATGCCCTACTACTCTTTCGCATTCTTTTTGTCTCTCTCTCTCTCCATTCCACACTATCTCATCTTCTGTCCACTCAACGCTGAGCATCTTCCCCCCCCCCCCCACGGGCACTCGCTTGAAGCGTTCTCTCTCAGTTTCCTTACTCTCTCGCTCTCTCTCTCTCTCTCTCTCTCTCTCTCTCATACACTCTTTCTCTCTCTCATCTATCGTTTCTCTTCTCTTTCACACACAAAATTGCGCAGGTCCCTCCGCCGGAGCCCAACATAACCCCCAACACTCCTTCTCGATTCACTCACCGACATATTCGCGCACTCCCCCCCCCAATCAAAAACCAAAAAATTCGCGCACTTATCCTCCTAATTCCCCCCCTTAATCAACCCCCCTCCCCCCGACAATTAATTACCACCCCTCGCCCGAAACCTATTAATTACCCGCTGCCCCCATGATTAATTAGGGCGGCAAGATCAAAGGGAACCCCTCTCCCGAAAACCCACTAATCATTTTCACACCCTACAGCGAAACCTGTAGGATAACTACTATTAATTAGTTATGGATTTCGCTTTTAAGTCAGTACCGAGTACAAAATCAAAGATGAAATTGAAAAGAAAGAGGTGAAAGTATAAGCATTCACTTTTGTCGCCGTTTGGATGGTGCTGGGTCGTTACTTAAAAACCCGTCATAATGGGCAATACTTAAAAACCATCATAATGAAATTTGGTCGTTACTTAAAAAATTTTCATAATAAGAAATCAATATTTCTTTAATTAATTATATGATTATAATTTGAAATTACATGAGTTAATTACAATTGAAACCCAATAATTATTTATTTATCCCTTTTATTTTTATTATTTTCCTCAAATTCACACATTTTTATTTGGAATAAAATTTATCGATTGTTTTAGCATTAATTTTAAAAAATATTTCAGCCTTGCTTAAGGGCAAACAACAAGCATTTTAAGCAATCAACATGGAGAAATGTTCAAAGGTCCATCCATCTTTGATGCGTACCACAAGAACACTGCGATCTGTGCAGCTCTTGTGTGTCGTTTTCGGTTACCGTTTTTATCTGACCCAAAAAATTTAAATTGAATGGAAATTATTAAATGAATTGCCAAATATTAAATTTACATTGCTTTTATTTTTATTATACCATTTCTTAATTCATATTTTAATGACGTATTTCCGGTAATTAAACCTAATTCATATTTTAGTGACGTATTTCCGGCAACTAAATCATGTAATTAGTTGCGCAAATATTGATTATGATGGTTTTTTAAGTAACGACCAAATTTTTATGATGGTTTTTAAGTATTGCCCATTATGATGGTTTTTAAGTAACGACCAAATTTCATTATGATGGTTTTTAAGTAACGACATAGCACCGTTTTGATGAAATGCACCTCGATTTTTGACACAAGGAATGGTCAAGGAAATTTAAAGGAGTTGATTGAACCAAATTTTACTCGTCGGTCAAAAATTCGTAAATTCAGGGAAATTTGCTTTTTGGAGTCCGAATCATCATCCTTCTCGCTGCTCTTCATTTATCCACACGAAATCGTCCGAATTCTCGCTCGGCAATTCGTTTATGTTCGAAAATAAATTGAATAAGAAATTGTGCCTATTGTTCCCTTGCAGCGAAGGTGCCAACAAAACGTGCCACTTCGTCCATGGCCGCGTCGTACGAAGTCTACGAACGAGTTCACATGGACTTTTCAGGACTGTGTGCCGACGGCAACTAATAACTTTTCTTAAGGTCTAAAATAAGAACAACTTTTCTCCTTTAAACCCAGAAAAGCAGGCGTACTAATTGAAACCCCTTTTTTAATGAACCATTATTTCAGCTGAAGAAGCAACAATTTGACACCTAAAAATAATTTAGTGGAATGCAACATTGAAACTTTTTCTAAAACATGAATTCAACAACAAAAAAAAACAAAAAGACAATTAGCATTTAATTCAATGCATTTATTACCCATGCGTTTTTTTTGTTTTTAAGTAACGTATTTATTGGTTTTTTGTGTGCAAAATTCTAAATATAAAAAAGTAAAATATATTAATTACTTTCTAATTTTAAAAATAAAGAATAAACATTCATTTATCGTTGACAAAATTTCATTATGGATGACAACTGTCAATTATTCTTGATTGTGAGATTACACGAATAGGTGGCCCATTTTGCTGAGGTGCGACTTGATTTTGGTTGGGAGTTTGTTTGAAGATAAATGGAAATTCCTTTTGAAATGCCTGTCGATACTCCGTACTAAAAATTAAAAATTATATATTAAAACATTTTCAATTAAAATGACACCTCGTAAAATATAAAATTGGTCCGTTTGACGCTGCGGCAATGTTCAAAGGAATTGCGGCCATTAAAGCGCAGAAAAAAGTATTGACTGGAGAAGTAATTGAGGGAGCTAATAGGAAGTAAGCAATTGATGTGATAAAATAACCGCCGATATTCATAGTGATAATGCAAAAAAGGGCACGAAAAGTGCGACGATTAAACGAATTAGCGGACGGCAAACCTATTTTTTTAAATTTTAATTACCATTTATTAGGTTGAATCGCAGGATCAATAAACACAAGTAAAAACACAAAATTTTCGATAAAAATACCGGCGGTGTATCATATTTAATATGTTTTACCTGATGCTTTTATACGTATTGTAATGCCAAGAAAGAGATAAATGGCAACAGTCATTAAAGTAAACAAGTTAGTTATTGTAACAAACAGCGGAATGATCTGAAAAATATAACACAGTTAAAATATCCGACAAAAAAGTTGCCATAAATGAAAATTTTTGTTAAAAATGCCAAAGGATTTATGAAATCTATCAGAACGAAACAATATTAATTATTACCCTTAAGACATCTGTGCATGAACCAGTGACCATTAGATCACCGTCCTGTTTTGCTCCTTGGTAACTCACAACAGAGAAAAGGAATCCGTACGATACGGAAATGACAGTAATCGTTGCCAAATACAGTCGCGTTTTTAATTTATCGTGACTAAAATTAGTAATTAAAAATTAAATTAGTAAAAATTTTTTTTTACATTTCTGAAAAAGCAATTCCGATTAGTCGGTCAATGCCAGTGAAAAACATCGTTGGAGTAATTCCTCCTGAATTATATTTAAAATATTTTTTGAATTATTATGATTAATTTTTTTAAATTTATTTACCGAGTCCAATTGTTGGAATGAATAAAATTTTTGCTGCCAGACGATTCTCAATGAAATTCCGTCCAGAAAATGCGATGTACACAAACAAGAATTGGCCACTTTGATGAAGCAATTCAAAAAGGGAACAAAGTGCCAAAAGATAATTAACGGTGCCACGGAATGACCTAATTAATGTTTTTCAAAAACTTAAATATTCTCAAGGCTATCATTAAGCACATACTTTGTTAACAAAGTCACAAGAATGACAGAAGAATTCAAAACAATCCCAACTGTAGCGATGAGTGCGTAAATAAATGCGCATCCAATTAGTGACCAGCTGGGATTGGCATCTTTGAAAGCCAAATAAAACTAAATTTAAAATTATTTCAAAATAATTTAATTACAGTAATGATACCGTGTTGTTCGCTGAGGCATTCATTTAAGCTTTTTTAAAATTTAATAATGCCAATGGCAATGATGAAATTGGTTGAAAAAGTGCATGTTCGTTCTACTTAAAATTTAATTAATTTTTTTTGAATCGGAAATGTTTAGGATTTCTGTCCGTCCATCGGTTCTCCGAAAATTTTTTAGTATCAATTTAATAATTAATTTTTAATTAATGGTGGCAAAAAGTAATTTAATTTGAATAAGAAATAAAAATGCAGCAGCTGTTAATTTTATGAAATTACAGCCCTTATTTCTTAAAGAATTAAATTGCGCTTTTTGTCGGTGTTTGTTTAGTTTCATAATCTGACAAATGGTAAAAAATTAAATGATGACATTAAATATTTGAACATGCCATAAAATTCATAAAATCACTGACTGCTAATTTAATACACATATACAGATACAGGCTGGGATTTTTATGTTTTAACACATTTATTTTAGAATATGCTAACGCATGAAAGCTCAAAAAATAGTATTTTTACCAGTTTTCTTTGCAATCAGAGCGAGTTTTTAGGAAATAAAAAACATATTTTGATTTTTTGCTCATATAAACAAACATATTTTAGGGGTTTGACTGTTTTTGACACATATTTTGGCGATTTTTTTGAAAAAATTCGAATTTTTTTTATTACACAAGTAACTTTTTGGCATCAAAATCTTGGCAAAATGTCCAAATTTTTTCCTTTATTTTATATTTTTGACCTATTTCGTGACTTTTTTCACTTTTAGGCCAAATTTTGAATTTGGCGAAGAAATTCTGAAAAATAAGTATAAACCATTGAACTTAAAACGAATCATAAGCTTCGTTCACTTTCTATGATGCATTTCACTTCTCTATTTGTCGCTTCTTCAATCCAGTTGCAATCAATTTGAGTATATTCACCTGAATAAGAATGGAAAAATATCTAACTATAATAATATTATTATGTTTATTTAAAATTTTTATTTAAATATATTTTTTGCTTGAGAAGAATTTAAATGATATATAAATTTTATTTTGAATTGATAAAAATTTATTTCTTTTTATAAATAATTGAAATTAGAAACTTTTTTTTGTATGGAATGGTGTTAAAAAAGTAATTACTTGTAAGACCATCGGTACTTTCGGGCTTTTCCGGACTACACATCGATGTGCTAGCGACGCCCACTTGGACCCAATTATTTTTGGCAATTTTACGCATTAATGGACCACCGCTGTCACCCTAGGAAATAAAGTTTATCTAAATAAATACTTAATGAAAGCAGTTTATATTTTTGCGTAAATGTTTAGAAAATTTTTAATATAAAAAATAAAACGAAATGTAAATTAAATATAGCTTTTTTAAAATCGGCTTTTCAAAGTTGCAATATCCAAAAAATGGGATAAATATTTTCAAAAATTTATTTCGAAAATTTTTACATTTAAATCCCTACATTTGTTTTAATTAGGGTTGCGACCCCGACGTCGTGGTTGGTTCGGGGTTGTCGGGGTTGGAAACGTCGGGGTTCGGGGTCGGGGTTGAGAAATCGTTCGGGGTCGGGGTCGGGGTTTTTCAATTTTTGCCTTATGCCATATAGTCAAAAAACTTTATAAAATTTTTGCTTAAAAATATTTAAATTTCGTAATAATAATTTTATGTGCTTTTTATTATTTTTTTTTAATCATAAATATTTTGTATAGAATTAATTAAAAATACATAAGGCATTTAAAATGGCCAATTTTCAGCGAAAATCTGTATAAATCTTTTTTTTTTTTGTCTTTTTTTCGCGGCGCTCTTTTTCTAAAGACGTTTAGGAGAAATGGGTTCGGCGGTGCCGATAGGCGCCGCCGTGAAAAATTTGAAAATTTGGATGGGCCTGTTAACAGATTTTGTCCAAAAAATGATAGATTTTTTCGATTTTGAGCCAAATTTTTTAAGAAAAAATAGGTTTTTTTGGGCGCCGGCGATGCCGATAGGCAGCGACGGGCGAATTTTGAAATTTAAGGTCTATTTTGTAACATATTTTCACCAAAAATTTATGAATTTCTGGTAAATTTTTATTTATTTTTTTTTTTTTTTTGTAAATTTTCATGATTTAGTCAAAAAATTGAATTTTTATTCAAAGAAAATAAAATTGGGTTCAATCTCTTGTAATATAATGGTGTTTTTACAAATGCACCTTCTCAGCCAAGCTGGGTTCAGCTACCACGCAAAATTTGTCCTTCAAATATGCTGAATTAAATTCAGTTAACAAAGCACGGGTGTTTTTAACAAAAGGAAGGGCATTAGATAAATTATTGACTAAAATAAAAATAATTAATTCATTTTCCATAATTTATTATTTTTTTACATTCGTTGTTGACGTCTTTGGTAGTATATTCAATGCATTCTTCCGTTGAAATCATTCGCATTTTGCCAACCATCAATTGGGCACTTTGTTTTGGAGCTGGATATTTTTGGCACATTGGCTGAGTTAAGCCCCAACCGGCAACAATAAAAGGAGAATTATTTGTTGCTGAAAATGTGCCAAATTTGTCCTTTCCGGAAACTTTAGAATGAGATGGTGCATCTTAATGGAAAAACAATTAACAATATTAATTGCACACCAATTTTTATGATGAAGCTAACCGAGACCGAACAAACAAATGGGCCGAACATTTTGGGAAAATTTAATTGCATTTTCAACCTAAAAAATATATTTTTAATTTATAATCATGTTAATAACATGTATTGTACTTCAATTATTGCTAAATCATTTGAAAGAGAATCCGACTCAATTTCTTTTCCATAAATTTTTACACGCATTTCCGAGAGAGAAGCATTTGGATGGATTAGAATATTGCGGCCAATTGTTTTATGCTTTTCATTAGAAATGTTGACAGTCCCATAAGAAATTTGGACTGAACCTTCAAATGAGAGAGAATAAAAATAGTAATTAATTAATTTACAATTAATTAAAGAATTGATTTACTTGGGACAGAAATTATGCCGGAAACGCAATGATAAGCTGTTAAAATGTATTTGTGGCTGATGATTGTCCCGGTACATAATCCTAAATAATTTAGTCAAATTAATGAAGATTTATTTCTTAACAAACCTTGTAATGAATTCAAAGTGACCATCCAAGGCATTGCATTGGCATTTTCCACTGGTCGTCCTTTATATATCTGAAAATTAAATACTTCATAAATAAATTTTAAAAATAAAATTTTATTAAAATTAAAATTCGTTTCCTTCTCTCACATGGTTTGTGCCGATTTTCACATTTGGCACATTGTCCAAGTCGGGCTCAAAGTCGGAAATGCCACACTGAGAAAAATTTGCTCTGTGCGCATAAATTGAATATAAATTGTTGCCGGTAAAAACGAAAAATAATGTCAACCAAAATTTAACCATTTTGCCTTCTAAAAGTGTTTTTAATATATTTTTTTTTTATTAAAGTTATATAAAGTATTTTATTTTCATTGGTGTTTAATATTAATTTCCAATAATTAATTATTTGTCATATTTTATACGAAGCAAAATTAATTAAAAAGAAAGCGAAAAATTATTACAAATCGTAGAAAAAAGAAACAAAACAATTTTATTGAAAGCAATTTTGACTAAGCTTCTTTTGGCGAAAGCAGAATTTAAACAAAAATAAAAAATTATGTAAAAAACAAAAAATTTTCTAATTCATTAAAACACATAGATTTCATCAACAGCAACGATAATTAAATAATAAATTGATCTAAAATTTGCTATCAAATAAACATGACCAATTTATCATTGCGTTTCCGGCATAATTTCTGTCCCAAGTAAATTAATTCATTGTTAATTTAATTAATTAATATTTTTATTCTCACTCATTTGAAGGTTCAGTCCAAATTTCTTATGGGACTGTCAACATTTCTAATGAAAAGCATAAAACAATTGGCCGCAATATTCTAATCCATCCAAATGCTTCTCTCTCGGAAATGCGTGTAAAAATTTATGGAAAAGAAATTGAATCGGATTCTCTTTCAAATGATTTAGCAATAATTGAAGTACAATACATGTTATTAACATGATTATAAATTAAAAATATATTTTTTAGGTTGAAAATGCAATTAAATTTTCCCAAAATGTTCGGCCCATTTGTTTGTTCGGTCTCGGTTAGCTTCATCATAAAAATTGGTGTGCAATTAATATTGTTAATTGTTTTTCCATTAAGATGCACCATCTCATTCTAAAGTTTCCGGAAAGGACAAATTTGGCACATTTTCAGCAACAAATAATTCTCCTTTTATTGTTGCCGGTTGGGGCTTAACTCAGCCAATGTGCCAAAAATATCCAGCTCCAAAACAAAGTGCCCAATTGATGGTTGGCAAAATGCGAATGATTTCAACGGAAGAATGCATTGAATATACTACCAAAGACGTCAACAACGAATGTAAAAAAATAATAAATTATGGAAAATGAATTAATTATTTTTATTTTAGTCAATAATTTATCTAATGCCCTTCCTTTTGTTAAAAACACCCGTGCTTTGTTAACTGAATTTAATTCAGCATATTTGAAGGACAAATTTTGCGTGGTAGCTGAACCCAGCTTGGCTGAGAAGGTGCATTTGTAAAAACACCATTATATTACAAGAGATTGGGTTTTAGGCGATTAAAAATTTCAATTATTTATAAAAAGAAATAAATTTTTATCAATTCAAAATAAAATTTATATATCATTTAAATTCTTCTCAAGCAAAAAATATATTTAAATAAAAATTTTAAATAAACATAATAATATTATTATAGTTAGATATTTTTCCATTCTTATTCAGGTGAATATACTCAAATTGATTGCAACTGGATTGAAGAAGCGACAAATAGAGAAGTGAAATGCATCATAGAAAGTGAACGAAGCTTATGATTCGTTTTAAGTTCAATGGAATTTTTTAAATCATTTTTAAATAACCATTTAAAAACACGAATTCTTTAATACACACTGAATCACCAGTTCAACCATAATCAATTTAATCACAATGCCCGGGGATAATTGCGGTGAAAATGAGAACTAATTTTGAATAGAAAGCGACGACTTTTTTGCTTTAAAAACGCTTTTTTGCGCGCGTTTTGACAAAAAATTTTGGAGGATGGACAGGAGAGTCCGGCGGTGCCGATAGGCGCCGCCGGATAAATTATTTGCGATTTTTAATCGATTTGTTAACAGATTTTTGTCAAAAAATAAGCAAATTTGTCACTAATCTTATATTTTTTGATAAAATAGTGACATTATGCCAAAAAATTCAAAAATGTGAGTTTATTTAAGAAATCAGGACAAAATTTGGTCGCTACCTCCAAATCAGGACAAATCAGACAAATCAGGACAGATCGCACCCCTGGTTTAGAGTAAATATTTTTCTCACTCTCTAAGATTTATACTTATTTTTTAGAATTTCTTCGCCAAATTCAAAATTTGGCCTAAAAGTGAAAAAAGTCACGAAATAGGTCAAAAATATAAAATAAAGGAAAAAATTTGGACATTTTGCCAAGATTTTGATGCCAAAAAGTTACTTGTGTAATAAAAAAATTCGAATTTTTTCAAAAAAAATCGCCAAAATATGTGTCAAAAACAGTCAAACCCCTAAAATATGTTTATATGAGCAAAAAATTCGAAATATGTTTTTTATTTCCTAAATACTCGCTGTGATTGCAAAGATAACTGGTAAAAATGCTATTTTTGGACTTTCATGCGTTTGCATATTCTCAAATAAATATGTTAAAACATAAAAATCCAGGCCTGTATCTGTATATGTGTATTAAAATAACAGTCAGTGATATCTATGAATTTTATGGCATGTTCAAATATTTTAATGTCATCATTTAATTTTTTACCATTTGTCAAATTTATGTAACTAAACAAACACCGACAAAAAGCGCAATTTAATTATCATGGAAATAAGGGCTATAAATCATAAAATTGACACCTGCTGAATTTTCATTTCTTATTCAAATTAAATTACTTTTTGCCAACAAATTAAAAATTAATTATTAAATGGAATACTAAAAAATTTTCGGAGAACCAATGGACGGACAGAAAATCATAAACATTTCCGATTCAAAAAAATTAATTAAATTTTAAGTAGAACGAACATGCACTTTTTCAACCAATTTCATCATTGTCATTGGCATTATTAAATTTTAAAAAAGCTTAAATGAATGCCTCAGCGAACAACACGGTATCATTACTGTAATTAAATTATTTTGAAATAATTTTAAATTTAGTTTTATTTGGCCTTCAAAGATGCCAATCCCAGCTGGTCACTAATTGGATGCGCATTTATTTACGCACTCATCGCTACAGTTGGGATTGTTTTGAATTCTTCTGTCATTCTTGTGACTTTGTTAACAAAGTATGTGCTTAATGATAGCCTTGAGAATATTTAAGTTTTTGAAAAACATTAATTAGGTCATTCCGTGGCACCGTTAATTATCTTTTGGCACTTTGTTCCCTTTTTGAATTGCTTCATCAAAGTGGCCAATTCTTGTTTGTGTACATCGCATTTTCTGGACGGAATTTCATTGAGAATCGTCTGGCAGCAAAAATTTTATTCATTCCAACAATTGGACTCGGTAAATAAATTTAAAAAAATTAATCATAATAATTCAAAAAATATTTTAAATATAATTCAGGAGGAATTACTCCAACGATGTTTTTCACTGGCATTGACCGACTAATCGGAATTGCTTTTTCAGAAATGTAAAAAAAAATTTTACTAATTTAATTTTTAATTACTAATTTTAGTCACGATAAATTAAAAACGCGACTGTATTTGGCAACGATTACTGTCATTTCCGTATCGTACGGATTCCTTTTCTCTGTTGTGAGTTACCAAGGAGCAAAACAGGACGGTGATCTAATGGTCACTGGTTCATGCACAGATGTCTTAAGGGTAATAATTAATATTGTTTCGTTCTGATAGATTTCATAAATCCTTTGGCATTTTTAACAAAAATTTTCATTTATGGCAACTTTTTTGTCGGATATTTTAACTGTGTTATATTTTTCAGATCATTCCGCTGTTTGTTACAATAACTAACTTGTTTACTTTAATGACTGTTGCCATTTATCTCTTTCTTGGCATTACAATACGTATAAAAGCATCAGGTAAAACATATTAAATATGATACACCGCCGGTATTTTTATCGAAAATTTTGTGTTTTTACTTGTGTTTATTGATCCTGCGATTCAACCTAATAAATGGTAATTAAAATTTAAAAAAATAGGTTTGCCGTCCGCTAATTCGTTTAATCGTCGCACTTTTCGTGCCCTTTTTTGCATTATCACTATGAATATCGGCGGTTATTTTATCACATCAATTGCTTACTTCCTATTAGCTCCCTCAATTACTTCTCCAGTCAATACTTTTTTCTGCGCTTTAATGGCCGCAATTCCTTTGAACATTGCCGCAGCGTCAAACGGACCAATTTTATATTTTACGAGGTGTCATTTTAATTGAAAATGTTTTAATATATAATTTTTAATTTTTAGTACGGAGTATCGACAGGCATTTCAAAAGGAATTTCCATTTATCTTCAAACAAACTCCCAACCAAAATCAAGTCGCACCTCAGCAAAATGGGCCACCTATTCGTGTAATCTCACAATCAAGAATAATTGACAGTTGTCATCCATAATGAAATTTTGTCAACGATAAATGAATGTTTATTCTTTATTTTTAAAATTAGAAAGTAATTAATATATTTTACTTTTTTATATTTAGAATTTTGCACACAAAAAACCAATAAATACGTTACTTAAAAACAAAAAAAACGCATGGGTAATAAATGCATTGAATTAAATGCTAATTGTCTTTTTGTTTTTTTTTGTTGTTGAATTCATGTTTTAGAAAAAGTTTCAATGTTGCATTCCACTAAATTATTTTTAGGTGTCAAATTGTTGCTTCTTCAGCTGAAATAATGGTTCATTAAAAAAGGGGTTTCAATTAGTACGCCTGCTTTTCTGGGTTTAAAGGAGAAAAATTGTTCTTATTTTAGACCTTAAGAAAAGTTATTAGTTGCCGTCGGCACACAGTCCTGAAAAGTCCATGTGAACCAGTGATGCCAACCCGAACCCGAAACCCGAGACCCGAAACCCGAGGTTTTTCTCGACCCGAAACCCGAAACCCGAACCCGAAATTTTTCGAGTGCCCGACCCGAAACCCGAACCCGAAATTTTTCTCAACCCGCGGCATAGGCAAAAAAATATGCACCGGTAAGAATGGGGATCTGGGTGAGAAAAGAGAAGGAAATTGTTGGAGAAGGAGATTTTTGAGAAAAAATAATTCATTTATTTCATTTACGGCATGTGTGCAAATTCAAATGTGGTGTAATGGCTATACCTTTTGCCTTTCTTTATTTTTCGCTCGGGTTCAATTCCCCACTGGTATAGAATATTTTTTACATTTTCTTTACATTATTTCAATTGAAATTAAATTAATAAAAAATATTTGAACTTAAAAATTATTATTTTTAATTTTTTTAAACAGCCTAAAACCGCAAATTTAACCAAAACTTTGATCTTTTTTTGACACATTCTGTAAACAAATCGTATTATAAACTACAAAATTTTTCCCGGCGGTGCCTATCGGCACCGCCGGCCCCCCGGTTCCCCAAAAGTTTTTTGGAAAAAGGCCGTAAAAAACTTTTTTAAAGGCAAAAATTTGTCAACTTAAAGCGCAAAAATTTGGCAATTTTTTGGTGAAAATCTGTTACCAAATTTAACTCAAATTTTCAAATTTTTTCCTGGCGGCGCCTATCGGCACCGCCAGTCTTCTTGTTCGAGAAATTTACATTGAAAAAGCGTGACGCAGAAAATTTTTAATGATTTTTCATTCGATAAAAAAATTCTTATCGATTTTGAATATATTATAAAAATTTTTCAATTGACCTGAAACCCGACATTTTTCTCGACCCGAAACCCGATACCCGAAACCCGAAACCCGAAGTTTTTCTCAACCCGAAACCCGAAACCCGAACTCGAAATTTTTCGAGTGCCCGACCCGAAATTTTTCTCAACCCGCGGCATCACTGATGTGAACTCGTTCGTAGACTTCGTCGACGCGGCCATGGACGAAGTGGCACGTTTTGTTGGCACCTTCGCTGCAAGGGAACAATAGGCACAATTTCTTATTCAATTTATTTTCGAACATAAACGAATTGCCGAGCGAGAATTCGGACGATTTCGTGTGGATAAATGAAGAGCAGCGAGAATGCACTGGCGGAGTTTTGTCGGGATGATGATTCGGACTCCAAAAAGCAAATTTCCATGAATTTACGAATTTTTGACCGACGAGTAAAATTTGGTTCACTCAACTCCTTTAAATTTCCTTGACCATTCCTTGTGTCAAAAATCGAGGTGCATTTCATCAAAACGGTGCTATGTCGTTACTTAAAAACTATCATAATGAAATTTGGTCGTTACTTAAAAACCATCATAATGGGCAATACTTAAAAACCATCATAAAAATTTGGTCGTTACTTAAAAAACCTTCATAATCAATATTTGCGCAACTAATTACATGATTTAGTTGCCGGAAATACGTCACTAAAATATGAATTAGATTTAATTACCGGAAATACGTCATTAAAATATGAATTAAGAAATGGTATAATAAAAATAAAAGCAATGTAAATTTAATATTTGGCAATTCATTTAATAATTTCCATTCAATTTAAATTTTTTTGGGTCAGATAAAAACGGTAACCGAAAACGACACACAAGAGCTGCACAGATCGCAGTGTTCTTGTGGTACGCATCAAAGATGCATGGCCCTTTGAACATTTCTCCATGTTGATTGCTTAAAATGCTTGTTGTTTGCCCTTAAGCAAAGCTGAAATATTTTTTAAAACTAATGCTAAAACAATCGAAAAATTTTATTCCAAATAAAAATGTGTGAATTTGAGGAAAATAATAAAAATAAAAGGGATAAATAAATAATTATTGGGTTTCAATTGTAATTAACTCATGTAATTTCAAATTATAATCATATAATTAATTAAAGGAATATTGATTTTTTGTTATGATAATTTTTTAAGTAACGACCAAATTTCATTATGATGGTTTTTAAGTATTGCCCATTATGATGGGTTTTTAAGTAACGACACAGCACCATCCAAACGGCGACAAAAGTGAATGCTTATGCTTTCACCTCTTTCTTTTCAATTTCATCTTTGATTTTGTACTCGGTACTGACTTAAAAGCGAAATCCATAACTAATTAATTGACTTGGGGCTTTTCCAATATGGCGTTTTGTGCCACCAAAGAGTTCTTTCAGCTTTTTATGATGTCTTTAAAATTTAAATCCTGGTCTAATGTGGAAAAGCGAAATCCATAACTAATTAATTGACTTGGGGCTTTTCCAATATGGTGTTTTTGTGCCACCAAAGAGTTCTTTCAGCTTTTTATGATGTCTTTAAAATTTAAATCCTGGTCTAATGTGGGTGAATGTTCCCCCCAAATACTTGTTGCATTGGTGCGGGTCATTACTCAAAAATCATCAAAATGGCGTTACTCAAAAAACATCAAAAAAATGTTAACAAAAATTTTTCATAACTTCACTTAAAATGAATCAAATTATATAATCTTGATATTATTTGATAGCCTTAACTGCTATTATAAAAAATAAATTAATATTATCTATAACAGTGACACTGATAACTGTACTAATAAATGGCCAAGTGGCTAGTCTTCTTGCTTTTCAACTTCTTTCTCTTGGTTCGATTCCCTTCATGTGAGTTAAATATCCCCAGCGGCACCTGTCGGCATCAATCAAGGTCCGGTCCCGGCTTCTCGGGTCTCTGCAAATCCTAGTACTAGTTTTTTGGTTTCGGGATTCAGTTTTCAGGCCGGGTCAGAAAAACCAATTTATACGATCAAAATTAAAATTTACCATATATTGGAAGGTGCTGGGACGTTGGTCAAAAACCATTAAATGGAAAATTTTGACAGAAAATTATTCAAAACTTCGCCCAAAAGCAACAACTTTTAAAATTCTTGGTAATTCGGTAGCCCTAAGGGTTTTCTTTTATCTTACAAAATTTCAAAAAAATTTGTCGCGAAAGCGACTAGGGGATATGATCGGAACAGCCCAATTTTATTCCCCCCTTTTTTATGCCCTCTCATTGATCCCCATTCTTTACTAATTTTCGCTGTTCTTCTCTCCCCCCTCCCATTTCCCCCATCTTTTTCTTTCGCTTTTCACAAGTGGACTTTGAGCCCTTCTCCCCGGGTCTTCCTCCTCACCACTTAACACTTCTCTTCACTCTTCAATTCCGATGTTTGTCCGCTTTTTCTCTTCCCTTTCTTTCATCACTTTTTCGCCATCCTTCTTGTCGTTTGCGTCAATTAATCCTATCACGCAATAAATTGTTGAAAAGACCCTCCTCTCGGTCACAGAAAAGGATTTGAGGGACGGCAAGGTGGGAAACGGCGGGAAATCCATCCCCTCTCCAATCCAATCCATCCTACGGCGTCATCCGCGCTTCTCGGCGCGCTTCGACCACTCCTCCTCCCTTTTTTTCTCGTCATCTTGGCTCTTTCTGCGTCTCCGCTTTTTGAGCGTGCCTCGTTCGGTCCCCCCCAAGTTTGTCCCCTCCCTTTTCCCGACAAACTTTTTGGTGCCACGACCCGGGAAGCAAACCCGGCCATCCTTTACTCAATCCTCTCCACCAGGCGCCAGAGGAAATCCCGCTCGCCGACGAGACCAAACTCGCCAAGGGCGTAAGAACCGACCGTCAATTGCTACAGAGAAGCATCAACCGAGTCAACGGTATGTTGCGTGAATGCTTCGTTTATATCCAACAATTGGGCGACCCGTTGCTGCAGCAGGCGGAGGAAGACCTTTTTTGCCGCACTCCTGACCTTTGACGACGAGCAAGCCGACCCAAACGTCGAAGAATGGCGCCCATCGTCACACTCCTATCTAAAGCCCTGCTCATCCTCGACGGCCTCCAAATCTATATCGAGGTCTCCACCCGTCGCTGGGAACCAAACCACGGCAATGTCCGGCCGCCAACCAACGACGACGACGCTCTCCGGATCAGCCGAATCGAAATCCCGAGGTTCAGCGGATCGGCCGAAGAATGGATCACCTTTTGGCTGCTTTCGACTTTGCCGTCCACTCACGTCAGTACCCCGCCTTTCAAAAGCATCTCCTCCTCCTACAGTATCTCGAGAAGGGATCGCCACCGCGGCGAATGACTGAGGGCTATCCACCGTCGAGCGCCAACTATAACACCGTCGTCAATATTTTACGAGAGCGTTACGGCGACGTCAGCAATCGACGAGACCAACTCAGTGCCTAGCTTCTCCATCTCAAACCGGCCCGGAACAAACTCAAGGAGTTGAGCCAACTTCAGCAGGAGATCGAGCGGATATCTGCACCCAACTTTGCAGCCTCGAGCCCGAGGGGGAACTTTCGCCAATCGCCAATAGTTCGCTTGTCACCAATCTCATCAAAAGCAAACTCTCACCCCCGGTACTGCTAGAACTGATCCGAATGGAGCGCGAGAGCTACACTTCTTGGACGGCTCGAAATTGGCGTGAAGGACTGTCGACAATCGTCACCGACAAAGAGCAGGTGGATTTGTGCGTGCGTACCCTCCAGGACATGGACATTCAACCCCGCGAACGACCTCCCGAAAGAGCTCCCGCATCCGCTCGTCCTGTCGGCCGCTCTTCTCGCCCACCACCACCTCCAGCGCCGGAGCGACGATATTTGGAGAACACCCGGGCTTTCCCTGCTCTAGCCCAACCAGTCTCCGCCAGCGGCATCAGTTGCTCACTTTGTGAGCAGGAGGGACACCGCCCGAATGCTTGTAAGCGATACACCACCGTCATTCAGCGCCGACGACGACTTGAAGACAGGGGCGCTGCCTGCGTTGCCTTCTTCAAGACCATGTAACCCGCGACTGCTCTCGTCAGGACCGGTGCTCCAAATGTCAAGGCCCTTCAATGGGATACCATCGAAGGACCTCTCCCTCCAAATGCCGTCGTGAAGGTCGTCGAAAAAGCGCCGGACATTCTGATTGGCATCCGAGAGTTTTGGGAATTCTTCACCGGCTATTCAACGCTCCATTCCGGGCTCCACTTCATCCAAACAGTCTTCGGGCCGATGGTTGGTGGGGAAGCTGAGTTTCCCGAAGCCCGCGGCACACTCCGACAATTGCCATGCTGACCTCCCACCCCAGCAATGTCGTCGAGTCATTCCCCTTGTCCCGTGCGGTCAATGACTTTTGGAGTCTCGAGGCTATTGGAATCGCGGACGACCCAAATCAGAACAACGACCAAATCGCTATGCAGCAATTCATCAACACCGTCCGTCAATTACCGTCTGGGCGGTACTCCGTGCGCCTCACTTGGCGGGAACCTCGTCCTTCACTCCCCTCGAATTGGGCCATCGCTTATCGCCGACTTCTTTCAACGACCAAGCGGCTGCAATTCCTGCCCCACCATGCAGACATCAATCCCAAAAAATTGCGCATCGTCATCGATGCCAGCGCCCACGCCAAAGGCACTCCGTCTCAACGATTGCCTCCACCGCGGACCTGTTCTTCTTCCCGACCTCTGCGGGATCTTCTCCGCTTTCGAACGGCATCAATGCCTGTTTTGGCCGACGTCCAGGGTGCCTTCCATGCCATTGAAGTCGAGCCGGAGGACCGACGCTTTTGCAAAATGCTGTGGTTAAAAAACCCTGCCCAACCCGTCTCAGGCGACAATCTTTTGGTCTACCGCTACAAACGGCTCGTTTTGGGCGCGACACGCTCCCCCTTCATCCTCGCCGCCCTCATTGGGGAAATTTTTCCTTCACCTCCCTCGCCATTTCTCTTCCCCCCCCCCTTTCCCGACTCTCGGATCGAAATTCGTGACAGACGGTCGCTCAGCTGCCATCGCCGATCGCCTACCGGCTGACCTCCACTGCCCCGACGAAACAGCAGCCGTCGATTTTAATTGTTCTCTGTCGATGGACACCTGCCAAGAATACTTCTTCGATCACTCGGCAGGAAGCGTCGAATGCCACTGTAGGGATCTCGACCTTGACTCGCTAATGGAAAACCCAGAGTTACGGCTCCCCATTACAACTGCCCGAGTCCCTTCATAACCGGGGTCCCGCCATATTTGCAACACACGCCTATTCGCCGGTTCAGCTCCACCTCGTCATGGAAAAGGTCACAATTCAGCTCCAACTCGCCAAGTCGCTGTGTCGAATAGAACAGCCTAAGCTGATTGGATGCTTCAGCTGCTCAACGGGGGCGCAATTCGACTATTTTTGCCCCTCCGATTTCGATCAGTCGTTGGCCACCCTTTCCTGCACTGATGGCCAACTCTTTGTGGTTAACTGCGCCCCGAATGGTACCCGGGGAGGCAAATTTTGCCTTACGACCACTCCCACATTGCCACTGAATGTGTAGTGAGATGTCCCGCAGGGGAAACCCGATTTGGTTGAACGGAACACTTCAACACATTCCCAACTTCGCTTCGGACATCGATAAAGAATCTCAGAAACTCTAACCCTCGACCCGGAGCAGTGCGGTTTCTGGTCAAACCTCGCTTTCGACAAATTTTCCCCCCTGCTTCTCCTCGGAAATGGGCCAACCCTTCTTGCCATTCTCGCCGCAGCCATCGTCGCGACAATTGCTCTTATTTTGTTTTTCAAATTTTCGCCAATTTTCGCCACTTATCGCCTAATTTTCCGAATTTGTGCGGGAGTACTGCTTATCCCGTCAGTTACCCCTCAAAAATTGTCATTGGAATTAACATGTCCCAGTTCCATTTCGCCCCCTTAACCCTTCGACTGATCGTCGACACTTGCATTACTTCGCTGTGCGCCGCCGTTTTTGTTTTCGCCACTTTTGCCCTTCTCTGTGTTTTGGGCCGGGCCTGAATAATGGAGGATGAGCGCTTCCCTCCTCTTTTGCATAAACTTCGGCGACGGGGCGGAGATGGCCTAAATGTGCATAAATACCCATTCATCCCCCCAAAAGGTCCATTTTTTCATTCATCATCATTCATTTGCCTCAGTTGTGCTCATCACGACGATGTCCGACAATCCCTCCTCAAAACCCATTGCCTCCGTTTTTCCCCTCCCACGCCGTCTCCGCACCGGCATTCCGACTTGGATGAATGGCTGTATTCATCGTGATTATTTTCGCGTTTCTCCACCCGCGCCACATCAAATTCAAACGCCGAGCCCGCGCCGACCGACAGCGCCATTCCCGTCGTCCCACCATTCTACCACTTATTTCTCCCGGGGACTGCTTTCCGCCCCATACTTGGCAATGTCCAACCAATCTTTTCTCTCATTTCCGTCCCCCCTCCCTGCCTTTTCTCGGTTTCTGTCGGGCTGATCGGCTGCCTCCCATCGTTTCCTTCGGTAATCCCTCCCTTAGCCCCTGATCATACCCCGATAGCCCTCCCCACTGATCATTCCCCCATTTTCACGATCATTCGCCGTCGCCAATTTCTCGTTTTATCCATCCATACCGGCGATCGCATTCAGCCCCTCCCTTTAATTCAGATTTTGAAATCATTCAAATCATGAGTAAGCCGGACGGCGGGAGCGGCGACGACGAACCAAAGTGCATCAACTGGCTGGATGAAGTCCGAGCCCAGCTTCAATCTGTGCAGGGAGAGTTGCTGCACCTCTCGAATGCGTTGTTCATGCCGCCACCGCCGGCCGAAGTGCTCAACCAACTCCCCAAGAATTGAGGCGCCTGGGGCGGCAATGTCGCGAAAGCGACGAGGGATATGATCGGAAAAGCCCAATTTTATTCCCCCCTTTTCACAAGTGGACTTTGAGCCCTTCTCCCCGGGGGGGGGGGGCCAACATTTGCGCTCTCTCCCCAATTTGATCATCAATTTCCCTTTCATTTGCATTTTTCACACTTTTTGCTCCTTCCCTTCACCCGCCTTTGTTCGTGCCTATCTTATCTCACTTTTCTGCTCAAAATTTCTTCTCCCAATTGGTGCTCTCTTTTTATTTTTTCTCCTTGTGTCTTCTCCGCCTCGCATCGCCCGCCCCTCAATGCTATATCTATTTTTTACTGTACTCTCCCCACTCCTTTTATATAATCTTCCTCCTCACCACTTAACACTTCTCTTCACTCTTCAATTCCGATGTTTGTCCGCTTTTTCTCTTCCCTTTCTTTCATCACTTTTTCGCCATCCTTCTTGTCGTTTGCGTCAATTAATCCAATCACGCAATAAATTGTTGAAAAGACCCTCCTCTCGGTCACAGAAAAGGATTTGAGGGACGGCAAGGTGGGAAACGGCGGGAAATCCATCCCCTCTCCAATCCAATCCATCCTACGGCGTCATCCGCGCTTCTCGGCGCGCTTCGACCACTCCTCCTCCCCTTTTTTTCTCGTCGTCTTGGCTCTTTCTACGTCTCCGCTTTTTGAGCGTGCCTCGTTCGGTCCCTCCCCCAAGTGTGTCCCCTCCCTTTTCCGACAAAAATCATTGTTTCAAAAAAGTTATAACCTGAGAAAATCAAAAAAGCTAAATTTTCTTGAACATTTTTGGTCATAACTTTCTTGAAACTTGACGAAACTTTTAGAAATTTTGCAGGATAATAGAAAACATTTAGGGCTACTGAATGATATTAAGAATTAAAATTTGGTTGCTTTTGAGTAAAGTCACATCAAAATTTAAATTTTTTTTTATTTTGATGGTTTTTTGAGTAACCCCTTTTGACGGATTAGTATTTCGCTTGAACAAAATTTTCGTATTCTCGATATGTGCTGTATTCGTCATAAATATCGCAGAATCGATTTTGGTTGCCCCCTATCGGAAATTTTTTAATTTCACCATAAAATTTTTTTGATATATATGCATGGAAAGAATTTGTTTTTCAAAAAGGACGTATATTTGGTGCCGATCTCTGAACAAATTTGTGTACCTTTGCTAGCAAAATTTATGTGCTATTTTCAAAAAAGCTGATTTCTGAATGCCAACATTTTCGTTGCGAACTTGCTGCTGGTTCGGCGTCATTGTTTCCACCACCGTTCGATTATTTTTGTAAATTAAAAGAAATCAAATTTGTGTCCCATATCAAACAAAAAGAATTTTCTAATTTAAATTAAAAACAAATAAATTTTTGAAAAAGTCATAAAATAGGTCAAAAATGCAAAAATGCAAAAAAAAAAGTGGAAAAAACTTGGACATTTTGCCAAGGTTTCGATGCCATAAAGGCTAATTTTGTAATAAAAAAAATTCAAATTTTTTCAAAAAATCGCCAAAATATGTGTCAAAAATTGTCAAACACCCAAAATATGTGTATATGAAGAAAAAAATCCAAAATATGTTTTTTATTTCCTAAAAAAAACTCGCTCTGATTGCAAAGATAACAGGTAAAAATGCTATTTTTTGAGCTTTCATGCGTTAGCATATTCTCAAATAAATATGTTAAAACATAAAAATCCCAGCCTGTATCTGTATATGTGTATTAAATTAGCAGTCAGTGATTTTATGAATTTTATGGCATGTTCAAATATTTAATGTCATCATTTTAATTTTTTACCATTTGTCAGATTATGAACTAAACAAACACCGACAAAAAGCGCAATTTAATTATTTAAGAAATAAGGGCTGTAATTCATAAAATTAACAGCTGCTGAATTTTCATTTCTTATTCAAATTAAATTACTTTTTGCCACCATTAATTAAAAATTAATTATTAAATGGAATACTAAAAAATTTTCGGAGAACCAATGGACGGACAGAAAATCATAAACATTTCCGATTCAAAAAAATTAATTAAATTTTAAGTAGAACGAACATGCACTTTTTCAACCAATTTCATCATTGTCATTTGCATTATTAAATTTTAAAAAAGCTTAAATGAATGATTCAGCGAACAACACGGTATTACTGTAATTAAATTATTTTAAATAATTTTGAATTTAGTTTTATTTGGCCTTCAAAGATGCCAATCCCAGCTGGTCACTAATTGAATGCGGATTGATTTACGCACTCATCGCTACAGTTGGGATTGTTTTGAATTCTTCTGTCATTCTTGTGACTTTGTTAACAAAGTATGTGCTTAATGATAGCCTTGAGAATATTTAAGTTTTTGAAAAACATTAATTAGGTCATTCCGTGGCACCGTTAATTATCTTTTGGCACTTTGTTCCCTTTTTGAATTGCTTCATCAAAGTGGCCAATTCTTGTTGGTGTACATCGCATTTTCTGGACAGAATTTCATTGAGTATGGTCTGGCGGCAAAAATTCTATTCATTCCCACAATTGGATTTGGTAATTTTTGTAAAAAAAAATAATAATCATAATAACCTTCAAAAATATTTTAAATATAACAGGAGGAATTACTCCAATGATATTTTTCACTGGCATTGACCGACTGATCGGAATTGCTTTTTCTGAAATGTAAAGAAAAATTTAGCTATGTTTTGATACAGTAATTTTTAGTCACGATAAGTTGAAAACGCGACTGTATTTGGCAACGATTACTGTCATTTCCGTGTCATATGGATTACTTTTCTCTGTTCTGAATTGCCAACAAGCAAATCAGAACGGAGATCTAATGATCAGTGGCTCATACGTGGATGCCTTACAGGTATTAATTAGTATTTTCGTTCTGTCCTGTTTCACAAATAGGTTACCTTTGGCATTTTTTCGACAAAAATTGTCACAATTTTTTTTCTAACAAATAAGCAACCAAAGATCAGGTTTCAACAAAGTTTCAATATAAAAAATTTCTTGAAAATTTGAGGGCATGTTTTACCAAAAATGGTTGAATTGGTTGCTCAGGAAACCTTGTCACATTTTGTCAAATGTTTTAAAAGTGTTTATATTTCAGGGCGTGTATAAGTTTAATGCAATAACTCTTTTGCTTACTTTAATGACTGTTGCCATTTATCTCTTTCTTGGCATTACCATAAGTTTGAAAGCATCAGGTAAAACATATAAAAGATTGTGCTTTTACATTCAATGATAAAAATTAAGTTAAAATTTATTGACAATTAATATTTCCATCGTTTTCATTTTATTATTTGCTCGAATTAACTAATTAAGTCTTTTTTAGGTTTGCCGTCCGCTGATTCGTTCAATCGTCGCATTATATTTTACGAGGTGTCATTTTAATTTAAAATATTAATAATAATTTTTAAATATTAATTTTTTACTTTTAGTATGGAGTATCGACAGGCATTTCAAACTGAGTTTCCATTTTTCTTCAAATCAATTTCCAACCAAAATCAAGTCGCACCTCAGAAAAATGGGCCACCTATTCGCTTAATCTCACAATCAAGAATAATTGACAGTTGTCAACCATAAATGAAATTTTGTCAACGATAAATGAAATTTTATTCTCTAATTCCAACTGATATATGTGGCAATTTTGGTCATAATTAATAAAATGTGTAGACCGACTCAAAACATATTTCCTCCATTTTTATTCCCATTTATTATTTTTCATTCAGTACATTAAAAACTGTGGCGTCTGATAATTAAACTATGTGTTTTACTACAATAATTCATACAACAATTAAATTTTTTACGAGCGAATTTTTAAATTAACGAAGCAGTTTTTTATGGTTCAGCCAAACATTCGTTTATTGACTAACTTATCAAATCTATACAACAGGGATGTTGCAAGTTTCGCTTTTTTTGGGCCTTTCGCTTTCGCTTTTGGCTGAAAAGCGAAAAAAAGTACACCCCTAAAGATTGGGTTTTTAAAATAATGGAATTTTCGTGGAAAAAGCAAAAAATTTACACAAAATTTTGAAGTTTTTAACCATATTACCAAATTTTTATTAAATAAAGTAAAATTTGCTAAGCAATTCTTTTTAAATTTCTTCTGTTTAATTTTCATCTCTGATTGTATTTTAAGAGCAGAGGGTCGGAAATTGACAATATCTCACTTAAGAAAATCTTGTTTGTCTGAGACAATTTTTGTTTCGGATCATTCACGAGGCAAACAATTCAAAATGGGGTAATTATTTTCTGTTTCCGTGTAACAAACATGACATGAATTGTATAAGACTGAAAAAGGCCTGGAGGACTCCCATAAAGTTACTAATCCTCATAATATGGCGTCGCGTCATTTTTCTTTCCAACATTTAAAAATAATAATTTGTAATGTTTAAAAATTCTCATATTCTACAACAATTAAAATTTTACGAGCGAATTTTTAAATTAACGAAGCAGTTTGTAAGGGTTCAGCCAAACCTTCGTTTACTGATTAACTTATCAAAACTATACAAATTTGGTTGTTCATATTTTTAAAAACAAAATCCCTTTGCTTTGGCCACGAATTTATTTATTACCATTTTTTTTACCGATGCCCAATTTTATTCATTTGTCTCGTGCTTGATCAGTGTAATTCGACTAAATTGGGTTTAATGAGATAAAATAAAAAATCTTGTTTTCTATCAATGTAAACCAAATAAACTCATAAAAAGTCTAAATATTTCAATAAAAATCATTAAATAAGTAAAAAAGCTGTTTTTATTTGTTTATTTTTTAATCTACATATTTAATATTTATTAAAGTCAGCAAAGCAATTGTTAATTTAGTTTAAAAATAATTATTATTTTAAAATATTGTTTTAATTTGTACTTTTTGAAATAGTGCAATTACCCTAACCTTCGACATTTGTTCTGTTCACCAACAAAAGCCAAGGCACTGTCAACGAAAACAGGCTCATTGCAATAGTGTTTTATTGAACATAAACAGTAATTTGGTTTTCAATTAGCATTTGACATTTTAGAATGATCATTTATTATCATTATCTTCTCATTTTATTTGAATTCAATCCATAAAAATTTACAAAATTCAACCCAATGGCTTCTGCCGGTGTGCACCACCGAAACAAACTTTTTCAGGTTTATGTGCCGAAAACAGCAATTTCATCCTCGTCCACTTAAGAAAAAAGATATTCGGCAATTATTTAAAAAAAAGAACTATTCTGGAGTCGGAGCCCTCACTGTTCCATTCCAAAGTTGACAAGCGTCTTGTTGTATATGGACGTTGATGAGCTTGATATGGCGTCCAAGTTGGTAAAATCGCAGAAAATTTGCAATTCATTTCAGGAAGGTTGCCGTCCGGACCAACAAAAATACTCCAAATAATCCGAAATGACGTCATCATTAAGCCAATCGTCAGGCTGTTCATTTTTTATTTGAAAATAATTTATAAGGAATTTTCTTGTACCTTCAAGCATATGCGGGTGTCGTTGAGTATTCCGTTGCGTACCCACCATTTATCTTTGTAGTATTTGCAATGAAGTTCTTCAAAAGAAGGCTTCGCTAGCATTAGGGATGTGCGAGAAGTGATTTTTACCGAGAAACGAGACCGAGAATTGACCCCGGGAAACGATACGAGAACCGAGACCCAAAAAACCCGAGTTTTAAATTTCTCGACTCGGGAATCGAGAACCGAGAAATTTAAATGAAATTAATTCAAATATATTTTTTTTAATCAAAAAGACATTAAAAATGGGTAGGTCAAACTGAATTTTTGCTAGGAGTCTCAACATTAAAGTGACGGCATTTTTTGCTTTTAAAAACGCTTTTTTGCGCGCTTTTTCAAAAAAAATTTTGAATTTTCGGGAGCAGGGGGGACGGCGGTGCCGATAGGCGCCGCCGGAGAAAATTTTGAAGTTTTGGGTGTGCTTTGTTAACAGATTTTCACCAAAAAATGGCCAATTTTTGCGATTTAGAGCTAATTTTTTACAGGTGCCGAACCCTCGTATGGTAGAGGTGGTGACGAGATACGTCGGGTTTTTCCTTTGCACCAGTTCGTTGAATGATAAGCAGCCCTAAAAATTCTAACCAGAAAATCATAATTGTTTTCAAATTCGTTTTTAGATACCTTTTAGTATTTTAAAGTGTTGATGTCACATGGAAATTTAATGGGTTTATTACACTCAATGGCACATTAACTCATTGTGGTTTTTTTTGAAAAAGCCAAATGTTTCAAATAATACTTTCAGACGGCCTAATTCCTTAATTAGAAAGGCAAAACAAAAATTGAAATATTTTTAGAATACAGCATTTCGATCCGTTTTTTCGATTTTTTTTTTTTGGATACATGGTCAAAAAAGACCCAGATCGAAAAAATCGGAAAAGAACGAGTCAAAAATTGGTCGTGACGGTCTCTAATTTTAGCACCCCTTGGCGTTTTGAAGAAACTCCCTGGTGGATTTACGTAAGCCTAGCACCTTTCACATTTGTTGCAATGATTTTTCATAATTTAGCATGTATAAATTTATTTTTAAATAAATTAATTCGGACCGTATCTCGTTAGTTACTTTATATATATTAAAAATTTTAACGCGCTCCTCACAACATTCAGGCTTAAAATTCCAATTTAAATAAAATTAGTAAGAAAAAATGAATGGAATTATGAGCAAATTAGAAATATTATTAGGTAGTGATGATTCATAAATGCATTATACACTTCAATCATCATTTGTTCAATGAATCGTTAAATGTTTGTTGGTGGTTGGTTATCCCCATTCATTTATTTATCCAATTTGACATAATTGACTAAAAAGAATAAAAAGAGAAACTATTAAAAATGAAATTAATCTCAGCGCTTCTAATCGCTTATCATTTGCTTGTTCCAATTCCGGTTGTGTTTAATGAGCAGTGTCCCTCCCCTGCTAATTGTGCCGACGATCCGTCAGTGTTCAAATGCCGTATTGGATCCGGCTTTGTTGGGCGTGCCGATGACGAAATTGGTAAATGCAAGGCTTGTGTGTGCGATGAGGACCCGTATTGTGCAGTAGCCTTATGTGATACAAGTAAAATTATTATTATTTTATTTAATTACAAAAGTAAATCAAAAAATGGTCTTTTAGTAAACAATTGTGCGAATTCTGGGGTACTTTTCCGTTTCAGTGACGTCATATAAAAATCCATCATTAATTTTAGTAAAAAAAAAAACTCACTATTTTTAAGTGATTCCTTTTGAAATTTTCAATAAAAAAATGAATTTTTTACTGGTTTGTCACCTGTAGGGATGGCACGGAAGTTTTTGGAAAAAGCGTGCCGCGAAAAAAAGCGGTTTACGGCCAGCGAGTGTGGCAACCATCAAATTCTGACACTGTCAAAATAAAAAATATTCGTTCAAATTTTTGTGGGTTCAATGTGCCGTTAAGCTGAAAATTTAATGAATATAAATGAAAACCTTGCATTTTAACCTATAAAACCCAAATAAAATGCCCATCTCGGATTTTACTCACAAAAAATCGCTGACCGTTTCACATTTAAATCAATTAGCATTTTTCCCCTCTTTTTTCCTCAAAATGAAACTGCACAAATGCCCATATTAAGAAAAGGCTGAAAAAGATGCGAAAGTGTTCTACGCGTTCGTTTGCTTTAACGAAACTGACGTCAATAACCGTGATTATTGCAAAAAAGAGATGATGAAAGTATATTCGGATGAAGTGAAAGAGCATTTTAATTGTTTTTGCCATTTGGGCCCCAAGGGCGAATCGATGTACAACCGTAATCTGATCCCCAAGGGTAAGTTGACACCAAATTATGACCAAAAAAGAGAAAAGTTGGACCACAAAAACTTCCAAATTCAAAATTTCTTAATTTGAAGTTTTTTTTATTGAATATAAAGATAATTAAGGGAGCCATAAAATTTAATTTCGTTTTCTATTGAAGAAAAAGCACCCGAGGACCTTCAACATTTGTTCAGTTCGCCAACAAAAGACAATTCACCTTCAACGAAAACAAGCCCATTGCTTAATTTGTTCTTGACACTGACTAGCATCAATTAGTATCAATTAACTTTCGGTTTTTTTTGGGGGGGGGGGATCAGATTCATTTTTATAAATTTTCTTTCATTCATTCGAAGTTTCTTTCTGACTGCTGTCGTGTTTGATCCGCTTATGACTGACGCCTGATGGAAAAAGCTTAAAACTCGAAAAGCTCATTCCCCGCCTTTCCCATAGACATAAAAATGAAAAAAAAAGATTGAATAAATATATTTTTGTTTGGGTAATTTTGTAAAAAGCATTCTTTTAAATTTTCTATTTCATCTAAATTCAACGAAATGAGTTTAATTCGTATAAACAAATAAATCCCGATTTTGTATCAATGTTATTCAAATGAAAAACCATTAAAAAAAGTCAAATTTTATTCAATTTGCATTTTATTTATTATTTGCATAGAATTTATTATTGTCAGCAAAGCAAATGTTATTTTAGTTTATTTTATTTTAAATTTTTTTAATTTGTGTTTTTGAATTCATGCCGTGCCATCCATACCATTTGTATCAAATAAAGTAAAAATTATCTACCATTTAAAATATTGACTTTTTTGCCAACTAAGGAAATGAAAAATGATGATTAATAATTAGGGCGAGGATTCTTAGGTTTTTACTTATTTTTTCTGCGGCTTTAACTCGACGAGAAATGCACGAAAAACACCTTTTTTGTTAGGAAAACCTTCGTTTTAACGCCCCTATCCGACCCTAGGAATCCCTATTTTGGATGTTCGCCCCTAAAAATCCCTATTTTGAGTGTTCGCGCCTAAAATAAGTTTTTATCCCTATTTTGGCGTTTTCTCCAAAATTTATTAACAAAAATGCAATAAAAACAAAAAATACACCCCTAAGAATCAATCCAAAAAATTTCGAAAAATATACCCCAAAGAATCGACCAAAAAATTTTCAGAAAAATATACCCCAAAGAATCGATCCAAAAAATTTCGAAAAAATATACCCCTAAGAATCGACACTAAAATGAAAAAACTTTCTAAAATATATCTTATTTGTAATTGCAATCAGTGAATAAAATTGTTTGCTTTAATTTTAACTTATTTACATAGAGAAAACAGCAATTTAAAAAATTGCACCCCTAAATTTGAAACTTTTTCGCCCCTATTTTCGCCCCTATTTCGTGAATTTTTTGCCCCTATTTAGGTCCCTAAATTGGAATTTTTCGCCCCTAAAAATCCTCGCCCTATTAATAATGTACAAAACAACGGGAAATATGTGCACAAAAATTGGCTCTTCCTTTTACGGAGCGTTTTTTCATTCACAAAAACAAGAGAAATAAATGCACATTTTCATTTACATTTTTCGAATAATAAAATTCTAATTGCATTTTCGTTACAATTTTAGGCCTATCCGTTTAATTACTTAAGTGGTGAATTAATTGTCGGATTCTTTTTAATCTGTTTAGAATTAGAAAGTTTAGTTAAAACTTTTATCAAATTAATTTTTAGTTTTCTTGTATTAAATTTTCGGGTCGCTTTTTGAGTTCAATTAATTGACTATTAATGCTTAAAACTCTCTCGCTCTCTCTCTCTCGCTCTCTCTCTCTCTCGCTCTCTCTCTCTCTCGTTCTTTCTCTCTCTCTCGCTCTCTCTCTCTCTCTCTCGCTCTTTCTCTCTCTCGCTCTCTCTCTCTCATTCTGTCTTTCTCTCTCATTCTGTCTCTCTCTCTTTCATTCTGTCTTTTAATTTTTCTTCTTCCAAAATGTTTCTCTTCTTCTCTTTTTCTGTCACTTATTTTATATCTCTCTCTCACTTTTTCTCTCCTCTTTCAAACGATACCCCTCACTCTCTGACAACTTCTCTCATCGCCTTCTTTTGTCTCTTTCTCTTTGTGTCTCTATTTTTGTCTCTCTCCAACCTTTTTCTTCTCTCTTCCTATGTTTTCTCTCTCTCTCTTTTTCTTTATGTATCTCTATCGCTTTCTCTCCTTCTTTTTCTGTCTGTTTGACTCTCTCTCTCTCCGTTTTCTTTCTCTTCTCTTTTCTCTCTCAGTCTCTCTCAGTCTCTCTCGCTCTCGTTTCTCTCTCTCTTTCTCGTTTTCTCTCTCTGTGTTTTTCTCTGTCTCTGTTTCTCTCTCTGTCTATCTCTATCTTTCTCTCTCTCTTCGTCCGTCTCTCTAAATTTTTCACTTCTCTTTCAATCTATACCCCATCCTCCTCTCTCGGTCGCTCTCTCTCTCTCTGTCTCTCTTCTTCCCTCTCTTGCTTTCTTTCCCACCGCATTTTGTCTCTTTCTCTCTTCCTCATTCTCTCTTTCTTTATTTCTCTCTGTCTCAATGTCCTATTCTCTTTCCCTCTCTCCCTCCCTCCTCTCTTCTCACGATTCTTCTCTTCTCTCTCTCTCTCGCTTTTTTTCTCTCTCTCTTTTTCTTAATCTGTTTCTCTCACGCAACTTCTACCATTCTCTCTCCCTCTCTTTTTTTCTTTATTTTTCTTCTTCCCCTGGTTTTCCTCTTTCTGTTTAGCTGTCTCTCTCTTTTTTTCTCTTTTCTCTCTCAGTTCTTTCTCTCTCTCTCTTCTCTCTCTTTCTCTATCTCCTCCTTTCTCTCTCAGTCTCTCCCCCCCCCCGTTTTTCTCTCTCTATCTTTAAATCGTATCCCTATTTATCACTAGGGATGATATTTTTAGGCAAAAGCCTATTTTTTTCCTGAGCTCCCCGTGGCCTGAAACGCACAAAAAACATGTTTTTTGGGCTGTTGTTAAGCTACTTTTCGAGTTATTAGTGCCTATTTTCTAGGCTTTTATTTTTAGCGCCTAAAAAGCCTAAAAAATTTTGAAAGAGCCTATTTTTGCCTATTTTTGCCTATTTTGGCATTTTGCCCAAAATTATTAACAAAAATGCAATAAAAACGAAAAATGCACCCCTAAGAATCGACTAAAATTAAAAAAAAAAATACACCCTTAAGAATCGACCCGAAATTTTTTCAAAAATACACCCATAAGAAATGAAAAACTTTTCAAAAATTCATATCAAAAATTTATTTATTTATTTTCTTGACAATAATTTGTGCTTTAAAAATTATATATCTCAGTACTGATTTGGCCTAATTTTTTTACTTTTTTGAATACATTTTGTCATTTTACACCCCTAAAAACGAGGTTTTTAGTGTATTTTCCATTTTTAGGGCCTATTTTGGGGGTTTTTTAGAGCCTAAGGCCTACCTATTTTGACGGTTTTTAGTGCCTATAAATATCATCCCTATTTATCACAGAATTTTTGTACTTTTATTTTTATTTATCACTTTTCTTCTTAAAAACAATCGCGATAAAAAAGATTAAAATTTTAAGGATGCTTGCACCTTCCGTTTTAATCATTCTTTTATTTGGACTTAGTTTTTCCATCAAAGTAGAAAAGAAGAAAGAGGGCATAATTGTGATTAGCCAGTAAGTTAAAGTTATTTTTTACATTAAATTTAGTCCAAAAAATTATGAAACACTAAGACACGGGCAGACAAATCTTGAAATTATATCAATAAAAGGCTTAAGCATGGACCTTCTCTCGCTTTAAACATGTTATAACATTTTCGAAATAGATGCTAATTATCAGTTTCGGATGCCATTCGAACTTTATTGTCATTAGTCAATTCACAGCCCGTCACAATCGCCAAAAATGAGCCCTACAAATGTTTTGGTGGCACCGGTCCAACACACTCTTTGGCTCCATCATTGGTAACAATCGCTTCGCCAACAACAGACAACAGCGGCACATGGCTCTCTTCCGGGTTCGATGTTGGCATCATTATCTTGCTCTTTTGCATTTTGATAATTGTTGTCATTGTGCTGTGCCTACTGTGCCGTCTCTTCTACCGTAGTCGACAACAACAGTTCGTGCCATCAAACATTGTGCCATCGCCAACTGTTTCTTCGCCGCGGATGCCTTCTGCTAGTGTGCCATTGCCAATAACAAGTTCCGTGCCAATGCCCTCTTCATCGGCTGCTGACCATTCAGCACAGTCTCAAATTCAAATTCAAACTTTAACAGCCTCTCTTCAGCATCAGGTTAGCAATAGGGCTCCAATTTTTAGGTTTTTAATGAAAAATTTTATCAAAAATCCTTTTAAATTTATTTTTCTATTTTTGTTGACAAGAATTTAAAACTTTTTATCTAATATTGATCTAGCCAAATTTTGTTACTTTTTTGAATAAATTTTGTCACTTTACAGCCCGCCAGAGAAAATTTTTTAGAAAATTTTGCGATTAAAACTTTCATTCAGTGTGTGGCCACCATTCCCATGCCAAAATGCTGCTCTTCATCATCGGACCACTCATCGTGCCCAATTCCAATTCAAATTTTGGCCCCATCTCTTCGGCACGACGAACAACACTTTTTGCCATCACCATCAATGCCATATGCAGCTGACCAACATCGTCCGCAAGTGATTGCTCCAAGTTGTTCCGCTTCGCCTTTCCGTGACCACCGGGCACCATCGCCAATTGGCCGTGCCGTGCCATTTCCATCAATTTCCGGCAACCAGCCAACATTTTCGCCCTCTTTTGGTGCCCATTCGATGCCTTCTGAATCTTACGAATACATGTATGAATATCATTTTTCGGAAGAATATTTCAAGAGGAAATAGTCTGTTTTGGGAATTAATTGTGAGAAGAGTCGCCGCGTTCCATTTGCGTATATTTAAGTTCTTGAAATGGTTTAAGCTAAAATATGTGATGGATTTAAACTCGTCTGTGATAATCTTAAAATATTTAAATCAATTTGTTAACCAATTTATTTATTTGTCCCATCTGTGTTCTATTTTTATTACCTTCTTCTTTAATTTTATTTGATACTAGAGTAAATGTCGTTAGTTTAATTTTTTGAAAAACAAAATTGCTTTATTATAGTAAAACCATTTTTTATTTGATCAATTAAAACTGATTTGTTACCTAATCCTTAATCTTAAAAACATGTATCATAAAAATCGACACCATGTGCGTTAAACGGTGATATAGAAAAATGACAGAAAGGTCTCCTCAGCACGATTTAAAAATAGTTGTCGGTTTACCTCAGTTGGGCGCGCACGGTTGGGCGCCAGCACAGGTTTTTCCACTATAACTTTTTTATTTGTCATCCAAATCAAACAATCTTCGTATCATTCGAGAGCTCTTTAGATGCTCTAATAGCCTGCAAAATTCCAAAAAATTTTGTCAATTTTGAACAAATTTATGGCCAAAAAAGTTGGAAAATTTGGTTTATTGAATTCTTCAGGCCATAACGAACCGCAACGAAATTTTTCAGAATTTTGCAGACTAATAGAGGACACTTAGGGCTTCCGAATAATACCAACTATATTGGATTTGGTTGATAAAGAAAAAAGCTATAGCCAGAAAAGTGCTGGCGCCCAAACGTGCCGGCGCCCAACTGAGCGAGTCCGATAGTCGTATGAGTGAAAAAATGAAATTAATATAATTTAAAAAAAATAGTCGACACAAATTTTTAATGATAAAATATCAATGAAAAAAAGGCCTATCTATAGACATTTGGACAGTTGGCAATCTGCCAATAAACTCAGACTAACAGTTTCCAATTGGCAAAATATCCGTAATTAATTTTTCGAAATTAAAAATGCTTTACCATAATAAAACTATGTGTTGCTCATCAAAGCATGGTCATAAGGGAAACATTTCCACACAAAAATATGAAAAAATTCAAAATAATTTTCCATAGGTTGACTGACATTCAATCTTTAAAACCGGTGACTGACTGTTGTGACTGGTGATTACTGACAAGCACATTTCTTCACAACAATTCCCAAAAATATGCCTTTAAAATGGCAGCAAAAATAATTATTAATTTCAGCATCAAAGAAACAATTTCTTAAAAATTTCTCCGTCTAAAATGTAAAACAATTGTTTTAATAATTTATGAAATGTTAAGTTAATATTTCCTGATACAATACATAAATAATTTCCAAAATATTTTAGAAATGTTTTTAAAAATTTATTTTGCAATATTTTTGCAAATTGTCTTCAACAATTTGTTTTTGTCATGCCATCCAAACTCAGATTTTTCAGAATGTGGCATTTCGGATTTTGACCCTCTGTTGGACAATGTGCCAAACATGGAAATCGGAACATATAATGTAAAACAAAGAATTTAATTAATTAATTGAATTAATAAACTTATTTCTTTTTCAATTAATTAATTTACAG